>CM021101.1:39203879-39510692 GCA_007115665.2 Sequoiadendron giganteum
TCTACCCCTATCCCTATCTCCCTCCCTCTCTCCCTCTCCCTCTCCCTCTCCCTCTCCCACTCTCCCTCTCCCTTTGGTCTATGTGTGTACAAATCGGATATTCGATTTGAATCAGATATCCGATTTGTGAAACTCCATTGTGCAGAGGTGAAATCTTACCATTGCAAAACATGTTTTACAAATCGGATATCCGATTTGTGGGCCATAGAAAAACCCCATGTGGGCCATTTTTGTGCATTCCAATGGACCCTGCATTCTATTTGCAGCACTTTGCAAGTGACAAACGCGTGGTTTCAGACAGGAAGAGACAAAGATAAACTTTTTGGAGATTCTTGTACTCAAATTTGTCATACATAATTATTTTTTAGCATCTTTTATCTGGTATAATGGGGAGCAGCAGTCGTCGGAAACAAAAACGTAAGAGAAAGTTGACAAAAGAACAAATTGAAGGATATAGACAAAGAGATAGAGAAGGTCATAGAAAGAAAATACAAGGTATGTTAAATATTGGTGAACCTGAGCCCTATGGTCTTTCAAGTGAAGAGGAAATTGAATATGTTCTAGGTGAAAATGTAGAACATGATATTGATATTGAAAATTTTCAAGGTGAAAATGTTGGAATTGAAGATGTTGAACATGATATTGAAATTGGGAACAAAATTTTTGAAATTGATAATGAAAATGTTGGAATTGAAGATGTTGAACATGATATTGAAATTGGGAATGAAATTGTTCAAGGTGAAAATGTTGGAAATGAAGATGTTGAACATAATATTGAAGCAAGTGTAAATTATGTTTCACCAGATTACATGAGAAATGAATAACCTTGTGTGGAAGAAAGAGGTATTCCAAATTCAGGACCTTCAAGGACCCCTAAATGGCTAGTTGAAATTGATGATAACATTATAAACAATTTTGAAGGCAAGAGGTCAACACAAACTATTTGGTTGTGGGCTAGAATACTTTTCAACCAATATTTTAGCGATAAGACATTGATCGAGCAATGCCAACTTTTTGTACAATTGCTAAAGATGCAAAAGATGAGAACTTTGCTAGCCAAATTGAAGATTCATCTGAACAAGAGGACCGAAAAAATTTCTATTATTGTCAAAAATATTTTTAATGCTCTCAAGTCTATTGGAAAAAATAACAAGGAAAATGATAAGAGAGCTACTCGGAGAGTCATTACCACCACCCTAGTAAGCCATCAATTGAAAAAGGATCGCTTTATGAGACAAAATTGTATTGATTTTGACTTAAATCATAAAACTTTGGATAGAGAACTTGCAAGAAGAGAAAGAATAGATGATCCTCTTCAAAATGATACATGGGCTTTTGCCGGAAGGCTTACACGTGTTGATAAGAAGCTAACCGATAATGTAAAGCAGGCAATTCAACAATTTTGGCATGATAACTCTAGAGTATCACCCAATGCAAAGGATGTTTGAAAGTTAAGAATTGGTAGTCGAGACTGTACACCACATCCTAAACATTTCTTGGAATCAAGCCAAACAATCTTGTTCAACAAATTTAATCAAACACATCCAAATATGGAAATCTTGCAAAGAACTTTTGAAGGTTTGAAGCCATTTTATTGTGTGCCTCTTAAAATTCATAATACTTGTTGTTGCAAATACCATGTGGAGTTTTTAATGTACCATGAACTATTATGCTATATCCATTCTACTTTACATACTAATGAAATGTTGCAGGAGTGTGGTGCAATGCATCTTCCGAAATCATCAAGGGACTTGCTAGATCTATTTTTATGTTCTAGGGATGATGGTTCCTTTTTCTATTGAAATGATTGTTTAAATGCAAAGTGCTCACAATGTGGTGGCTTGTCAAAGTTTTTTCAATGTTTTCATGAGGGTTTAGAACATGAATTTGGAAAGAATCTTGTTGAGAAAAAGAGATATGAGATAGTCAAATATACTTTGCAGAGTGGAGGTGAAGGTTCTAGATGCGAGTTGGTTACAAAAGAATGTAGTGTTGCTGATTTACTTAAGATTTCAAGGACAATATTTTCTACAAATATGCAAGGCATAGTCATAGGTCTAAGTGGTTGGATCAAAAATTCAGGATATGTAAGGACTCTTTTCCGATCGGCACTATTATATCAGTGGTTGATTTTGCTGAAAATTACACATTGCAACCACAAAATGAGGTACAATCTCAGTATTACAATTCCATTCAGATTGCTATTTTTTTCCACATAACGTTTAGACATGCACCTGATAGTATAGAGGAGGATTGAAAGATAATCAGAGAGTATCATTTTTATATGAGTGATGATAGATCTCACTCGTCCGAGTATGTCCAACATTGTTTCGAGAATTTTTTTGAGTTCTTGCAGGAGCATGATATAGCACTGGGCCGACATCGCATTTGGTCAGATAACTATATAGGTCAATTCAAGAATGCTCGTATGTTTTATTGGTTGAGTAGAATGCATGTAGAGAGGGGTGTACCTAATATTTGGAGTTTTTTTGAAGCTGGGCATGGGAAAGGGGAGCATGATGGAGCAGGTGCATGTGTAAGAAGAGCTCTATTTAAGGAGCAATTGAAGATTTTAGGAGCAAAATTTAGTGATGCACATTCTATTGTTGATTGGTGTAGTTCAGCATTGTCACAGGGAGGGACACTTGATTCAACGGTGCACAGATTATTTTAGTTGAGTGAGGAGGGTACAATGGGAGGTAGATTGGATTGTCATACAATCAAAGATTCTTCAAAGATGCATTCATTTCGAAGCTCAGATGCAAGCACATGGACCATTTGGACACGACAGTTGGCTTGTTTTTGTCAGAGTTGTATTTAGTGCGAGTGTGATCAATGTGATTCAAGTGAGTGGGTGGATACATGGGTTCCACAATATCTAACTCCTTTATCTCAAACTATATCCATGAAAAATTACACAATGGAAAGTTCATTTGATTACGATCGACTTTCATATCTACTACATCCAGGACATGTTTTGGCAGTTGTTGCACCGTAGGGGAATGAAGAGAGATCAGAATATTGGTTGGATCGATGTGTGCGGGTAAAGCACAAGCTAACACAATCGATGTTAGATGATGATGGGTTCGTGTATCCTACAGGTTCAGTTGTGGTTGTAGGAACTTGGTTGCGAACATACATGATTAGAAAGAATGACATACCTGCATTTGAAGACTACGAGAAACACAAAACCATTCTCATGTATTCACACCTTGTTATAGCAACAAATGTTTAGTTGTTGAAGCATCATGCCAAACCAAAGACAAAACAACTATGGACACTTAGTAATGCTGATCATGAAGCAATATTGGATACTCTTAACCAAAGAGATGACCCTTCAGGCACACTTGAATAGCATATTCAAGAATGGAAAGTACAATGCTTAAGCCTCTTTTTTGTTGTGACAATATAGATATATCATTTGACAAATTTTGTGATATTCTTTCCACGATTGATCATGGACTTGCTGCAACAATAGCCAACTCCAATCCTTTCAAAGAGGTATGCGACATATTAGTTTAATATAGATTGGTTATTCAAAGCATATTTTATAGTTTGCATTACCAATTCATCATCATTCAGTATGTTTAGATTAATATGGATTTGTTAGTCTAAGCATATTTTTTGTTGTTACAATATAGATTTATCATTTGACAAATTTTGCGATATTCCTAACATGATTGCTCATGGACCTACTGCAACAATAGGCAACTCTGATCCTTTCAGAAAGGCATGTGATAAATTACAATAATATCGATTGGTTATTCTAAGCATATTTTCTATTGTATGTAGTTTAACTGCTACCTTGATGGTTTGTACAGGTGCTTGTCACTCGAAAAGGACAACATACTACTCTTGTGGAAGACTATGCCTTGAATGCCTCAAATAGGCAAATTTTGTAAAAATTGAATTTTAAAATGTGAAACAATGTAAAAAGGTCATAACTGTGTATAGGCAAAATCTATATCCAGTGATGTTTTTTGAAATATGGTTCAAATGTCTGCCATTGTAATTAATCGAGCTACAACTGGAGGTTTTCTTCCTAGTTCTTTCCTATCAATATGCTCATTTGAACCAGGTTTTGTAATATCTCCTATTTATATATAACAAATTACAGTGGCTTGCCACTTTTTCGAAAAACAAAAAAGTAAAAATTTCATTGTGAATTTCATTTTCCATGTAACTGATTCAAGTTGATTTGGCAAGAGCTAGGACTTGCAGAATCTTGATCCAACCTTAAATATTTCTACCCCCATGAATTCGACAATGAAAGTTGCACCACTTTGCAACTTTACACTGCTTGCATTTGGCAACTTTTCCCTCAACTGAACACTCATCACCATGGGAAAACACCTTCGAGATAGCAAAAACCAAGGGAGGTTATTGTAGATGGTCTCAACATGATCCCATATCCTCAAATGAAGAGATAGAAAAAATCGAGAGAGGTTATTGTATATGGTCTCAACACGATCCCATATCCTTAGATGAAGAGTCTGTAAGCATCATAGTTTCTGAGAAATAGTCCGTCAAAGTTTGCTACCTTTTAGCACTTTGGACTCTTAAGGGAAAACGCAGCTCCGATGCAGCTCGAAGCGCTTCGACGTATTTGGGTGCAAGAGAGAACCATACCTAGTGTAAACGTACCCATCCGGATGTGTTGGAACAGTCCGTTGGGTCGTACGAGTTCGAGAATGAAAGTTGCACCACTTTGCAACTTTACACTGCTTGCATTTGGCAACTTTTCCCTCAACTGAAAACTTAGCACCATGAGAAATCGCCTTCAAGATAGGGAAAAAAAAGAGAGGTTATTGTAGATGGTCTCCACACGATCCCATATCCTCAAACGAAGAGCTTGTAAGCATCACGGTTTCTGAGAAATAGTCTGTCAAAGTTTGCTGCCTTTTAGCACTTTGGACTCTTAAGGGAAAACGTCGCTCCAATGCAGCTCAGAGCGATTCGACATATTTGGGTGCAAGAGATAACCATACCTAGCGTAAACATACGCATATGAACATGTTGGAATAGTCCATTAGGTTGTACGAGTTTGAGAATGAAAGTTGCACCACTTTACAACTTTACACTGCTTGCATCTGATAACTTTTCCCTCAACTGAAAACTCATCACCACGAGAAAATGCCTTTGAGATAGCAAAAAATGAGAGAGGTTATTGTAGATGGTCTCAACACAATCCCATATTCTTAGACGAAGAGTCTTTAAGCATCACGGTTTCTAATAAATAGTCCATCAAAGTTTGCTGCCTTTTAGCACTTTGGACTCTTAAGGGAAAACGTCGCTCCAATGTAGCTCAAAGAGATTCAACGTATTTGGGTACAAGAGAGAACCATACTTAGCGTAAACATACCCATTTAGACATGTTGAAATAGTCTTTTGGGTCCTACGAGTTTGAGATTTAGGGATGTCCTCTTCAGATCACTCTATGCTGAATAGGTTTGCGGACCTACCAATGTTAAATCCAAGTTGACTGACTTTGAGCAAATCGTATCCCAGTAAAAATGATAGAGGTCCCACTTCTTTTTGAATGCAGGAGCACCATTTGACCCTTTATCTCCATTCCTCTTAAAGCATCTTTTCTTTCCTCCTTGTCCTTCCTTCTTCGAGGATTGAGCAGAAAGAACATGAATGTCTTCATTTGTAGGGCTTCATCCAATACCTCTTGCAACGAACCTTGACTCCCCTTGAATATAGTGAGCCCTCAACCAATCAAACTTGGGAAGTTTCGATCTCATGTTGATTCCTTGAATGTAAGACTCCCAAGATGAAGGAAGACCATTAAGAGCCAACATGGTCAAATCTTTGTCATCAACAATATGACCATTTCTCTCAGTGTCTTCAACTTAGAGATTAGATAATACAACTTAAAGCACTCAAAAAATGAAACACATAAGACAATAAACATAACAAGAAATTTGCTTACAACTCAAGCCCAGCTCATGGCTAAATTTGATACAATGAATAATAACACCTCTCGTAGATGCAAAGATACAATTGAATATGCTTCTCCTTGAAATCGGCCTGCTGCTGCAAGATGAAGTGTTGCTGCTCAAGTGAAAACTTTTGTTTGGATTGCAAATTATGCTAAATGAACTTGATTGAGGAAATGAACAAACATCACCTCGTATTTATACAAAATAAGGTGACTCTTCAAGGAGGTCAGCCTCTCTTGAAAATAATAAATTACAAAATAATATCAAGGAAGGTCAGCCTCATCCATTTAAATAAAATGAGTATAAATTAAATAGCCATAGGCTATCATTTAATTTATTACAACTTAATGTGATTGCTATCATGTATGAAAAATGTGGTAGCATAGACAAGGCAGTGGACAATTTGAAAAAATGCTTCAAAGAAATGTGGTCTGGTAGAATTCAATGACAAACAAATACAATTGACAACTACTCATAGTTTTTAGTTATGCAATGTGAAGTAATTGCATAACTGCTTAGGTTGACTTTGTAAGAACTATATTGTAATTGAAAAAATTTCATCTATGAACATCTAGTTGTTAGTTATGCAATGTGAATTAATGATTTGAGTTTGAAAGATGTGTAATGCAATGTAATCAGTGATATAAATATAAACTACATAATATAACCATTCAGTTTTAAGCTATTGTACATTGATATTCAACCATTTCTCAGGATAAAATTTTCAAAGAGTTTAATCATGCACATGAGGAACAAATTAAATTTTGATTGTCAACTTATATATAAATTATCCAATAATCAAGTGTATGTCCATATACAAAAATGCCATCAACGCCAACTCAAACAAATTTTTACAAAATGTGGCATATTCCATCTCAATATGTATTCAGAATTTACATGCCAAAATGTCTATCTCATCCTAAACTACTAGTGGATCATCAAAATGGAGCCTCTTTGAAGCACTCGTTGGATCTGAAGGTAGCTACACAAGAAAAATTCAAACCACAATTGAGATTAGTTATACTATATAATTTAAAATCAAATAATTAACATCAAAATCAATATACATTGAATTTCAATTGAACTCTAAAATTGAAATCTTGATTACTTGAAATATACGTCTCTTCAAAGGGTTAGGAGTCCTAGAATATACCAAATCAACTTTTGAAATGCCAATCTATATATGTGAACAAAAACATAAAATTGATCCAAGCTAGCATATGATTATTGGTAATGAGAACTTATTTACCAAACACACAATAAAATAAGCACATGTACCTCTTTAGGTTGATCTTTTTCTTTATCTCCTTTAGGTGTTTTGACACCTCCTCTTTGAGGTGTTTCAACACCTCCTCTTTGAGGTGTTCCAATAACTACTCCTTTAGGTGGTGTGTCCCTTATCAAAATATCTATAAAGCTCATAATTGCCTGTAAATAAAATTGACAAGTACATATGAAACTACCAATCTATGTCTACGTATATATAATCAATATAAGATCTTAAAAATCTTAATTCAATCCAATTTGAGTTCAATTACCTTCCCCTTATCTAGATTTGCGCCTCCATAGTCTAGATGAGGCTACACCTCACTCACATTGGGTATTTCCTACAGGAGGAAAACAAGATAAACATATAAGTTATTATATAATTTCTTTAATGACAATTCAAATGACAAGCAAGTATATAGTATAAAATGTAAACGAGTGAGTACAAAAATATATACTGCGTGTGTGTCTAAGCCAAATGAAATGGCCCTAAGGGTGCTATTAGTCACCCATGTGAGCTCCTCCTCAGACATCAACTATTAAATAGACCATGTAAATAAATATTAGCACTTGATACTATCTCTTATTAATATTCATTTAAAAAACAAATGCAAGTTATGAAATTACAACTTAAATCTAATAATCCCTCGTGTAATTAAATAATTCACTTTATTCAATGTTGCATGGTCCGCCCCACTCATGGCCTCTATATTTGCTGCCAGTGCCTGTGGCCTCCACTCATGTGTCCGTACTCGACCAAAACTCTGCAATCATAACATCAACCTTGTTAATCCTTGTCAATCTCTTTTCTGGCCCTGGGACTTTCTCTCTCTTCCTCTCTCTCTTCTCTTTCTTTCCTCACCCCTACCCTCTCCCCCCCCTCTCTCAGGCTGGGGTGGATCCAGCCCCAGCCGAGGTGCGAACCCGCCCTACGCTGGTGGACTCGCGCTTGGCCACGGGGCGGACTTGCCCTTGGCCGCAGGGCAAACTTGCCCCGAGCTGGGGCGGCTCCGCCCGCCTACGAGTTGCGTCGCCACTGCTGGCTGCGTCGGGGGCCTGTCCGGTCGGCCTTGGGGTAGAACCACCCCATGCCAGGGCGAACCCACCTCGGGTCAAGGTAGACCTGCCCTGCGTTGGGGTGGACCCGCCTATCAGAGGGCGTATTCGCCCCTTTGCGGGCGAATCGGCTTTTCCCCCTCCCCTGTTTTTCGAGCCCAAATTTTTTTATTTTCTCGACTACCCATTTTTCTTCCTTAACTCGTCCAGAAAACCCACTTCTTACATTTTCAATAAAACATTTAAAATGAATTAAAATTATGAAAATAATGCATAGAGTGTTTTTTCTCTAACCTGGTGGGGCCCACCCTATTAACTGTAGGATCGTCGAACCTCATCTACCTAGTGGATGATCTTGGTGTCATTATCCTATGGCATCTTCATTCCTAGTCTGCTTGCTCTCTTCTCTTCTTCTCTCAATTGCTATAGTGCAAATGAGGTGAGGTAATTTTTTAAAATTACATTATATTCATTTTCCCCTTTTTTTTAAGAGGTATTTTTTACCTCTTTTTTCCTCCGACTAATCCCTTCCCTTCCCGAGGTTTCCATTTGCACCCCGTTTGTTCGATTGACTTCGTTCAAAAAGAAAACTTGCCTAATTTTTCACTCTTTCCAACCATACCACCCATTTCTTCCTATCGATAAGTTGTCTGAGACCCCTCTTTCTCCCCCGTCACCCTCTTGAGGGGGCATACCCTTCACATTTATCTATTTTCCCTGCCATAGTGATTCCCTTGCAGGATTGGGGCATCTTCATCCATTCCCCCGCTAATTGGATAGCTCAAGTCCTCCTCCCCATGTTGGGGCATCATTTTCTGGTTACTTCCTCTATTCAGTCATCTGCATTTTTTTTTCTTCGAAGCACAGTTATTCTAATGGTACTTCGAAGAGGGGAAAAATATAGACATCTAAATTTGATCACTTCCACATGATCAAAATCGTCTACTTTATTCATCTATGTTATTAATAGTGATTAAATAATTTATTTAATCATTATTTCATTTTTTTCCTAAGGTTCCTAAAGTATATAATTGGATAAATTAAATACTTTACCTTACACCTTTTCTTCTCTAAATTAAATAAATAAGACAATTTGTTTAATTTAGTCATTTGACCTATTTGGATTAAAACTAGTTTTTAATCCCTCTTTTTCTCTCTCCTTGTCACATTCTCCATAATCCTCTTTTAATCCGGATTAACTTAATTAATCTATGATTAGGATGTGCACTACTTAATCAAGATTAGTGTCACATCCTCCATAATCTCCCACTTGCCTCTAATCTCTCATTAATTATCATAATTTTGTGTTTGCACAACCTTAATCAAAGTCATTATCCACATTTAGCATACCCATTTTGGTCAACCTTTCCACTTGCCTTTCTTGGCCTTGACTCTCTTTCCCATGTGAATTTTTAATTCACATTTATTCACCCAAGGCTCCTCTCTTCCCCATGTGAATTTTTAATTGACTTTTATCTTTCCAAGGTCTACCTTATCCCCATGCAAGTTCTAGAAGGCTTGACTTGTCCTTTACATGTGCCAAGGATTTCTAGAACCTTTGGCTTGTCACATCACTCACATGTGACAAATTCCCAACTTTTTGGAAACCCTCTCTTATCCAATAGAATCTCCTACGCATGAAAATTTCTCCAACCACTTTCCATTTTCCCATGGAGATTTTTGAGGAATTCTAAAATTCCTCAAATGTCTCTTTCATTCTCATTTGGGGACAAGAAGTTCATTTTTGAGGAAATCTTTTCATCCCCCAAGGTACCTACAAGGTACTTGTCCTTCATCCACATCATGTACCTCTCTTCCACCTCATTTCCACATCATCCCACCCTAGGCCATCTCACATTCCACATTTCAAGATGTGAGGGCTTGTGAGTCCTCAACTCACCAGAGCCCTTCATCTTGACCTTGTTGGATAAATCTCAACCGTTGAATTCTCTAGAGAATTCAAATTTTTCTATAAATACCCCCTCATTTCTCTCATTTGACATATGAATCTTTTGCTATCAAAACTCTTGCAAAATTTCCATATGAGCTCTCATCCACCATATCATTTAACATCTCACCATTATCATGTATTCACCTATCTTGCATATCACTTTGCATACTTAATTTAGCTTGTCATCCAAAGAGCACACAAATTTTCAAAGATCAAAGGGCCAACCAAGGAAGAAGAAGCATGAAGGTATAATCAATCTTAATTTGATTCATCGTGCTTTCATGTTTATCAGTTTCTCAGGCTAATCATTGAGGTGTCCTCTTTGTGTTATTTTCTTTTTATTGCATCATTAGTTGTTTAGCATCTCATATTAGGACATAAAATTTTAGGAGATCATAGTTTGCACTGATACCTAAAGGGTCTATAAAGTCATGGGATGACCTCACCAATAAATTTGTGGAGAATTACACTTATAACATTGCAAATGATTTCACAATTTCTACCTTATGCCACTTGACACAAGATGGAGAGTTCTTTATTAATTTCTTCCAATAATGGTGTAGTATGGTGAGTCGATGTCCCATCGAGATTCCTAAAAAACAAAAAGTGGACATGTTCGTAGAAAATATCAAGAAAAATTTGAAACATCCTTTACAAGTATATTGTTGTGCCGCATTTGTAAACTTGGTGGAGAAAGGTATGACACTTGAAAAATTTCTACTCGCCCAAGGTGAACTCACATATAGCAGAAAAAACACACACAACCAATAGACCTCTAATGACAAAAGAAAGTTTTGGTCCTGTAATAAGAATGTAACAAATGATGGAGTCGTAGAGCAAGAGTTGTGAATCAAACAAGCCACACATTGACCCTCAAAGCACCCAATGCAAAAAAAATACACCTTATGTTTCCAACCAAGTAGCTAACATGGTCCAAAATAATCAAGACCAAGGACCCCCAAGATAACCAAGGAAATACCCATGGAGACAATACACTACTTTACCAGAACCAATTGAACCCATCTTGAAGAAGCTAGTACAATCACACGTTATACAACTCCCAAAGCCCAAACCATATGACCCTAGACAATTCAAACCCTATTGGTGGGATGCCAATGCCATTTGTGACTACCACTACATCAAAGGGCATAAGACCTTGTCATGCCATCAATTGAAGAACATAATCTAAGACATAATTGAAAATGCTACTATAGAGGTTGAAGGAAAACAAAAACCTTCCAACCAAGACCATAAGATTTTCAAAAATCCATTACAAGACCATGGTTCTAAAAAAACCTCTAGTTTGGGTCAAAAGACAAACAACCAAGCTAATTATACCAAGATTTTCTTTGATTAATCACAAATAATTTATCACCTCCATGCCACTGATGACTATGTCAACATAGTCACTATTAAAAAGGTTATGGAATATGTCGTGACTACTCGCAGGGCTAAGGTTACTTTATCTAGTTCTTATTCAAAGCAACCACTAAAGACCAATATAATCTTGTTGACCAATTGGAAAAGACACCTACATACATTTCTATCCTCAAGCTATTATGCCTATCTCCTAAACATAAAGATATCCTCGACAAGGTTGTAAGGAAACCTATGCTCCTACTGACCTGGACGTCAATCGATTTGAAGCCATGGTTGGATACTTGGCCAATTCTCTCCATGTATCATTTTTCGACAAAGACTACTCTACACAAAAGTCTAACCATAATGACCCATTGCACCTTGAAGTATTTTTCCATCAATAAAAGGTCAGCCGAGTCTTGGTAGATGGCAGAGTTGGACTGAACATTTGCACTTTAAAATTGGTCAAGGCATTGGGCTATTCTAAAGCATGTGTAGACACAACCAAAAGTATTGTAATCAAGGCCTATGATGATGAAGAACACTCTTCCATGGCTGTTATCACACTCCCTATAGGAGTTGGACCTGTAGTTATGGACACTACATTCTAGGTCTTGGATCTTGAACTCCCATATAACCTTCTCCTTGCTAGACCCTAGATTCATGCCATGAAAGTCGTGCCTTCCACCTATCATCAATGCTTGAAATTTATGTATAATGGCACCGAATTCACAAGCATTAGCAACCTTGATCCCTTCCAATATCACACTAATTTATGGGGATTTCTCCAATACCAAGTGCCTATCAATTGAGAAGATTTTGCATCCACTTCATCTAGTTACATCGATCCCTCCACCTTCATTAAATCATCCACATCTAAAATCCCATCCATCGACACAAAAATCAAGATCCAAGACAAAGGTTGTGGTGAGTATAAACAGAATACTGCCTATTGCCTCACAAAGCTACCTGAGTCTCCTAAGTCTTATGGTAGGCCTTGTTTCAAGATGGAACCCAAAGTTGTCATTAAAGGTCCTCCCACCACCACCTTCACAAGTTGGGGAGAGTTAAAGAAAGAGGACATTGACGACATTTCAACATGGATTTGCAAAGATGAAGAAGATCTGTTGTCACTACCAATAGAACAATATGATAAAGGTTTTGAGCTCATGAAACAAAAGGGTTATGATGGAATCAATGAATTGGTGTACATAAAAATTGGAATGAGAGAACCCTTGATACCTCTTAAGCAGCTGAAGAACTTAGGGTTAGGTTTCATACCAATTAATATTGGCACTCCAAGTACTAAGGTTCTTTCAAATAAGGATGTGAGTGCTTCAAAATACGTTGAGACATATGAGGATCCTACCTACATCTATTATGGTGACACTGACTCTAACAAATACGCATGGGATTCCTGCACCACAAGTGACTATGAGCCTGATCATGTCTTTCAAGAGTTTGACATACCTTGTCCATTCTTCACCAACCTCATGGATATCAATATTCACATTGACTCCTTTCATGAACTCGCAAGACCACAAATGGAAGAGCATGGATAGAATCCTTCTAGGACCCTGATAATACCTTTGCCTTTACCCTATTAGCTACTTCCCCATCCTTCACTAACACTGATGATGGCATCTCCCTTGTTTACCCATAATTGATTGATTGGGACAAAAAGATCCACCTAGCTTGGACATATTTGAAAATGATGAGGCCATTGCTAAATTTATGGGACTACGAGAAGGCATACCACATGGGGGCCATAAGGTTGGCTTCACTATAGATCTTGATGCTGCAACATATTTCGGTGAGATTATCCCACCCTCTAGTCACAAAAATGACAAAAATAAAATAAAAAATGAACAGTCTTTAGGTGAAAACCACAAGGCGCCTTTTGACCAACCAAAAGTAAAAAGAAAGGTTGTATCTAAGGGAGAAAACCTCTCCAAGGCACCCGAGGATGGAGGGTTGGAATTTTTCCTCTCAATCAAGAGAGATCCCCAATGCCGATCAAAGACATAATGAAATTCAACATCGGTACTACAAATAATCGTAAGATTGTTCTCTTTGTAGCTGTTACCCCAAAATTTGAAATTGAAAAAATTCAAACTTTTAGTGCATTCCTTTACATGCCTTCGAGCTTGCCAAATCATGAAAACAATTAATTTTCAAAATCAATGCTCACTAGTGCAAATTTATCTTATGAACATGATTCTATCCCTATTCCACTCAATTTGGCAAGTTTTCATGCTTAGATGCCTCATTGTTTGCAAGATTTTCAACTTCACTTTTTCCATCGACAATTTGCAAATAAGGCCAAAATTTAAACTTTTTGGTTGCTGGAGCTTAAAAGATTTCCGAGTTGTGCTCAAGAAGGCCCCATTCACTTTGCTGTCCAAATTTTGTGCAAACGAAGCTTTTATGAAGAAATTATCAAGTCTTCCATTTCGATGTTCGAAATTCATTTGTGGAGAAATTGAATTTTCACATTGAAAAAGATAATTATTTCAAGGACAACTTATAAAATCTGGTGGTTTGGAAAAAGTTCGATGACTTTATTAAAATTAAATGTTTTTTATAAAGTCATTTCATGAAGTTGGGAGTACTTTATAAAATGAAGAATATCTTATTATTGGAAATTATAAAGATTTCCTAATAACCCGATATCTTCAATAAAATATTAAGCTTGTCGGGGAGTTGGGATTTTTTAAAACTCTTGAAATCTTGACCCAATGGTTCTAAAGTTACAAGATCCCCAAACATCTCGAATCTCTTTATTATCGAGGCTTTAAAAGGTTTTCTAACTCCAGGAATATGTGACTCCATGGTTCTAATGTTTCCAAATTTTCTGATGTCCTGACTCTAGAATTACATGGTGCTCATAATAATAGTTAAAGTCCATAATAGCTCCTCAGCTTTTACCCTGGTTGGTAGCTGCAAATCTAGTTAACTATGATCGATAGAATCGACCTATCATACATGAAAGCGTGCCATGTTCCCAAATCTTACTTTCATTCGAAGTGGGAGGAATCAAGCATTATCAAGTTTAAAACAATCAAATTTCAAATACAAGGAAAAGAATTTGAATCACTCGTCATTATCAAGTTTACATATTGATAAGAATTTCAAATATCTTGGCCTTTATGCATAAAACTTACAAACTTTATCTGTGGCTTTTGCTGGAGATAGCGATAAAGGTATGCAATATTTATTACAAGGTTCCCCAAAGCTCTGAAAGATTGAGATAAGGGATAGCTCGTTTGTGGATGTTGCATTGCTTTTAGGATTGGACCAATATGAGTCATTGCAATAATTATGGATGTCAACATGCAATGACACATTGAATGGTTGCAATATCCTTGCACAAGAGATGCCTAGACTTGATGTTGAAATAATCGAAGAAAATGGTAATGACAGGATTGAGAAATTATATGTTTATCAGACTCTTTGTGGACCAATAATAGATGCTCCAAGTCTTGTATACACCTTGTGATCAAATAATTGATCCGTGTACTTTTGAATGTCTACAAGGTTATTGCTATGGATTGAAAAATCTACAGAAAACATGTCTTCTGGACTCGTGTGGTATTTCCAGACAAGAGGCATGGGATAAAGGTACATTGGGTTTGACTGGTGACTTAAGGAAGAAAATCAAATTTGATGATGTTTTTCCGCTACATGGTCATTGGTATATATGCAAGGTTTGTAACGGTCTAATTTTGTATCGGTAATATGGCCCTTCCATTACCCAATGCTTATCAAAGTTGAAGAAATTCTCTTCCTTCTCAAATGGAAGTTTAGAATCATTGGGCCAAATTAAGCCAGTTGTATGTTGAGGGATGTACAACAATACCAGGGAATAAGAAAATATAGACAATGAGGTAAATGAAATCTGCAACGTTTTAGGTAAAGATGCATGAGGACCATGGAGATATATTTGACAAATATATTGCCCTTGTTGAATGTATTTCATATGTTGTAAACAATCCAATATGCAGAGTCTAGCATTTACTTTGTGAAGTTTTGACAACTTCAATCTCGAGCATTAGAAATGGTGGGCTCACATGTATTATCAGTGCTCAAGAATGTTAGCAGAAAGAACACCATTTCTGAAGGTACAGAACCATCAAGTCTGGTTGCCTTGATGGATCCGTTATACACATTATTGTATGATACATTGCTCAGAGCAAGGTGTAGAAATTTTTTCTTAACATCACATGATGCCCCTTTAAAAAAAAAATGCCTTGTACACAGAGTAAATCTTATGCTAGTTTGAACAAAGGTAGAGTTGAGAGAGTTTTACTTACCTCTCAAGAATATATCTAATATGATGGGGCCCCGTTGAAATATTCTAAAGAAGGAAAGGAAACTTTTTTGAAATTATAAAAATCAAAATCAGTTACAAAACAGAAAAAGACATTTACGTGAAGAGAATGTGGAAGGTTCTTTTTTTTATTAAAATAAAAATCAAATTCAAGAAACCATTATGTTAACAAAAGGGTCTCATTTGGGAAGACTTATTTATTGAAGAGTTCAAAAAATGAGAGGTTCTTCTTCCAGCTATTTGGGGAATAAGGAGCAACATATTTTTTTCCTTTCTACACAGTTTTGATGTATAGGGTTTTTGAGTTTGTGAACTCATATTTTGAGCATTGGGAAATAAAGGAGATATTGTTGAATCTTTGCATTTATTAATGTCCTCTTTAAATTATAGATGAACTTTGAGTCATTATAGTTATTCTTTAGTGTTTGTTCTATTATATTGAACTATGCATATGTTAATCTTGAAGCTTTGATTTCAGAATAATTCATCAGTTGAAAAGAGGTCTGCTATTCATTATTTTTCTTGAGTATCATTTGGGTGCAGAACAGGTGGAGTTTGTATCATTTATTTGCATCTTTTTCATTTCAAGTTAAACTCATCACATCTATTTCATGGTTATGGGTAGATGTTAGTTAGCATTTTCTGCTTTCTGGTGAAAAGCATACACAGTCTTTATTCATTGCATATCTATTGAAGCTAGTTGCGCCTTGTAAAATAAACAGAGATAACTTGCAACTATCATTGTAAGTGAATCAATTGATGGTATGTTTGTCATTGATGTGGGAAAGAAGTATAAAATTAAAGTGAAAAATCTGTTAACCAATAGATTTTTGGCAACTCTATTGGGGATTCAAAATTGAAGAACGGTGCTCTTGTTTTCCCCAGAAAAATAAAGGTGCCTCCTTGAGGATGGAGGCTGGTGGCTTTGTCATGTGGAATGTACTTAGAAGCATTTTATTCTAGTAAAGACTCTTGTCTGATTTATTTTTCAGATTTACATTATGGCATTAATTTCTTCGGAGCCATGGGAAAATCTTTTTTGACCTCTTTCTTTGCCACAATATTCACCATTGCCTGAAGGATCAAGAAAGCACTTCTCGAAGTTTAGTGGAGAAAATCATCAAGATCTTGAAGACCAAATTTTGGAATTTAGAGTTGGATGCAACATTTTAGGGGTGAGTGAAGAAGATGTTTTTGTGATATTATTTATTGAATCTCTTATCGGGCCTACAATGAATTGGTTTTTTTATTTAGAAGATAAATGTATTACTAATTGGGATTCATTCAAGATTAAGTTCTTGGCAAGGTATAAAGGCCTTGTTGATGAAGTTGCTTTGTTGGGCCAATTTTTCAATATTTAGAAGCAAGCAGGTGAATCAACCAGAGACTTTGTGGATAGGTTCAATAGGTTGTTCAGAAAGACCCCTACCTCTATTCAACCAAGTAAGCAAATCCAGCTCTTTGCTTTGCATCTAGATGTTCAATTTTGTTTAAAATGAAGTAAAGTAAATGATATCAAACTTGCACAATGAGAGGCTGTAAGAATAGAAGATGATTTGATATTAAGCAGGTTATGGAAAGAAAATCAGATTGTAGATTATTTGAAATGTGAATATATGAGGAAGCTTACAATGCAAAAACTAATTTCTCAGCCTATAGATTTTCAATATGTACAACCTCCTTCTGCTGAAAGTTATAATCTCACTATTTTTTATTTGAAACACTTTGGTAAAAATGAGGTAAATAGTGTAGGAATCAAGACTCATATGAATGAAAGAGTTGAGGCATATTATTTTCATTATGAAGACAATAATGATAAATCTAGGAGTACCTCAAATGGTGAAGAAAATAAACCATTCTCCCATGATGCAAATCATAATGAGGGTAATGCAAATAATGCTGACCTATCATCCTTGCCTACTGTAAAAATGGAAACATTTACTTTTATCAGCAACAAAGACCAATTTGAGGATACACAACATACATATGATATATTGAGTGTCTTTACTTCTAATTGCATGCAAGTTGAGTATAAGACCTTCACTTTTTCTGAGAAAGATAATATGGAAGTGCAACTACAAGAAGAGGTTAGAAGTTTTTTAACATTTGAATCTTTTCATTTTAAAAATTTGGATGCTAAAATTTTTAAACAAAATCTAGAAGATGATGATAAAAGTAGCCATAATAGTTTTACTGAAAGTGATCAAATGGACAAATGTGATGAGCCTAATATTGTGTATACTCCAAATTGGTGCTTCAATGCATTTGAGGATGAATTTTTATGTAGAGAAGAGGTCATTATGTTTGATTTGCAAGTCGTAGATGAGGATGATTTAGTGAGCCATGAAACTATTGAGCCAAATATTACAAAGAAATGAGAGATCCTTCCAATTAGGGTTGATTTTAAGTCACATAAATATATTATTTGCAATGCATATTTTCAGATTGATTCACTTCTAGTTTTACATGTGACACATATGACTAATGAATTGCCTTCTAGTGATTCCATTGGTTGTTTCCACGTATGGGATATCGGTTTGGGTGTTGTAGGGAGGAATAATTATATACACGAGCCTATTGAGGAGATTCTAGAGGTCTATGATGAAAAGTGGTTGTTCAGGGAGACTTCTTGGTTATTAAATTTCAGATTTTTGTTTCAGATCTTGACATGGCTTCTAAATTCACAAGTACTTCATGGGTACACCTCTCTTTTCCACTCTAGAATTTATATTTCCTATCCTGTTAATGGATTTTCATGACCATCCTAGAGTCATTTGAGGTAGGGTCTTCATGACCATGTACATATTAGGAGTTTTGGCTATGATGGTAGTTAGTTTCCTTTCCTATTTTTGGTTTTCTCTAGTTCCCCTGTCCCCTGTGCTCTCTGAATTCATTGCCCAATGGAATTGGATTGACCTGCCCCAATATTCTAGAGTTCTTTTCATTTTCTCCAAAAATATAGCTCCCAATCAAATCCAATATTACCCCAAAATTTGAACTTGAAAAATTTCAAATTTTTAGTGCATTCCTTTACATGCCTTTGAGCCTACCAAATCATGAAAATAACTAATTTTCAAAATCCATGCCAAATAGTAAAAAATTATCTTATGGACATGATTCTATCCCTATTCCACTCAATTTGGCAAGTTTTCATGCTCAAATGCCTCATTGTTTGTAAGATTTTCAACTTCACTTTTTCCATCAACAATTTGCAAATAAGGCCAAAATTTAAATTTTCAAGTTGTTGGAACATAAAGGATTTTTGGGTTGTGCTCAAGAAGGCCCATTCACTTTGCTGTCCAAATCTCATGCAAAGAGAAGCTTTTATGAAGAAATTATCAAGTCTTCCATCTGGAAGTTCCAAATTCATTTACAGAGTTAAATTGAATTTTCACACTGAAAAAGATAAATTATTTCAAGTACAACTTATAAAATCTGGTGGTTTTGAAAAAGTTCGATGAATTTATTAAAATTAAATGTTTTTCTAAACTCATTTCATGAAGTTGGGAGTACTTTATAAAACAAAAAATATCTTATTATTGAAAATTATAAAGATTTCCTAATAACTCGATGTCTTCAATAAAATATTAAGCTTGTCAGGGAGTCGAGAGTTTTTAAAAATATTGAACTCTTGACCCAATGGTTCTGAAGTTACAAGGTCCCCCAACATCCTAACTCTCTTTATTGTTGTGGCTTTGAAAGGTTCTCTAACTCTAGGAATACGTGACTCCATGGTTCTAATGTTTCAACATTTTTCGATGGCCTGACTCTAGCATTGCACAGTGCTCATAATAATACTTAAATTCCATAATAGCTCCTTGGCTTTTACCTTGGTTGGTAGCTGCAAATCTTGTGAATTGCAGCCAATCAAATGGACTTATCACTCATGAACGCTTGCCAAGTTCCCAAATATTACTTTCATTCGAAGTGGGAGGCATCAACCATTATCAAGTTTAAAACAATGAAATTTGAAACACAAGAAAAAGAATTTGCAGCAATTTTCATTATCGAGTTTACTTACTAATAAGTCCTTCAAATATCTTGGCCTTTATGCAAAAAACTTAAAAACTTTATCTCTGGCTTTTTCTGGAGATAGTGATAAAGGTATGCAATATTTCTTACAAAGTTGCCCAAAGCTTCAAAAGCTTGAGCTAAGGGATAGCCCATTTGTGGATGGTGCACTGCTTTTAGGATTGGACCAATATGAGTCAATACAGTCATTATTGATGTTAGCATGCAATGTCACATTGAATGGTTGCAATATCCTTGCACAAGAGATGCCTAGACTTAATGTTGAAATAATCAAATAAAATGATGAGGATGATGTTGATAGGATTGAAAAATTATATGTTTATCGGATTCTTTGTGGACCAAGAATAGACGCTCCAAGTATTTTATACACCTTGTGATCAGATAATTGATTCGTGTAATTTTGAATGGCTACAAAGTTATTTCTATGGCTTGAACAATCTACAAAAAACATGTCTTCTAGACTCGTATGGTCTTGCTAGACAAGAGGCATGGGATAAAGTTACATTGGTTTTGTTAGGTGACTTAAGGAAGCGGATCAAATTTGATGATGTTTTTCCACTACATGGTCATTGGTATATATGCGAGGTTTGCAATGGTCTAATTCCGTATTGACAATATGGCCCTTCCATTACCCAATGCTTATCGAAGTTGAATACTTAATTCTCTTCCTTCTCAAATGGAAGTTGAGAATAATTGGGCCAAATGAAGCCAATTGTACGTTGAGGGATGCACAACAATACTAGGGAACAAGAAAATATAGACAATGAGGTAAATGAAATCTGCAACATTTTAGGTAAAGATACATGAGGACCATGGAGATATATTTGACAAATATATTACCCTTGTTGAATGTATTTCATATGTTGTAGACAATCCAATATATAGAGTCTGGAATTTACCTTGTGAAGTTTCAACAAATTTAGTCTCGAGCATTAGAAATGGTGCGCTCGTGCATGTATTATCAGTGCTCAAGAATGCTACTTCTCAAGTACAAGTAGCAATTAGAGAGAATGTTACCATAAAGAATGCCATTTTTGAAGGTACAAAAAACATCAAGTCTGGTTCCCTTTATGGATCCATTGTACACATTATTGTATGACACATGAACCTCAGAGCAATGTGTAGAAACTTTTTCTTAACATCACATGATGTCCCTTTTAAATAAATTGTGCCTTGTACATGGGGTAAATCTTATGCTAGTCTAAACAAAGGTAGAGTTGAGAGAGTTTTAGTTACCTCTCAAGAATATATATAATATGATGGAGCCCTGTTGAGATCTTCTAAAAAAGGAAAGGATGGTTGATGCAAGAAGTTGGGTCCATAAAAAGCTCAAAAAGTGGAAGTGTTTTTGCTGTTTTTCAGAATTTGTCACACTTGGACTGAAAATTTGAGGCACTTACACAATGAATCTTAAAAAATTCTAGTAATATGAAATTTTGAATTTTGAATCTAGTTTCCAAATATGTACTTTATTCAAATACCTAGATGATAGAAATTAAATTTTGATAGGGATGCATAAAAAAAACTTTTTAAAAGTCCATGTTTTTTTACCATACCATGCACATGTATGAGCACCACTTTTTGACCCCAATAAAATTATTTTGCTAATTACTTTTGGGGAAAGAGAGCTTACAACATGAATATTGATGAGGAATTTTTTTAATTATTATTTTTTTAATATTGTTTTTTTAATTGATTTTTTATTGGCTTTAATTGTTGTTTTTAAAAATCAACGTGTATGGACAACACAATTGGAAAACATTTTTTGAAGATTGTTTTTTCATTGTGTAGAGAACTGTCTGAGGATTGATGCCATATATTTTTTTTACAAGAAACTTAACCAGAAAGAAGTTAAATTAAAAAATAAAAAAAACCTGATATTTTAAGTTTATGGGCTAGTTTTCTCAGAAATTAATTAAAAAATAATAAATATGATCTAATATTATTAAAAATTATATATTTAGAAACTCGACATCGTGTTCTTTAATGGGTTTTAATTTCATATATTGATTAGAAAAAAGTCCATCAGCCATATTACCAAAGTTGGACTTTTTTGGCTGAAAATTCCCCTCTTCATGAACCTAACTTCTTGCTTTTACCAAGGAAATGTTTTTGAAATTATAAAAATCAAAATCAGTTACAAAACTGAAAAAGACATTTATAGGAAGAGAATGTGGAAGGTTCTTTTGTTTTATTAAAAGAAAATTCAAATTCAAAAAACTGTTATCTTAACAAAAGGGTCTCATTTGGGAAGAATTATTTATTGAAGAGTTCGAAAAATGGGATGATCTTCTTCCAACTATTCAGGGAATAAGGAGCAACATATTTTTTCCTTTTCTACATAGTCTTGATGTATTGGGTTGTTGAGTCTGTGAACTCATATTTTGAGCATTGGGAAATAAAGGAGATATTGTTGAATCTTTGCATTTATTAATGTCCTCTTTAAATTGCAGATGAACTTTGAGTCATTGTAGTTATTCTTCAATGTTTGTTCTGTTTTATTGAACTGTGTATGTGTTATTCTTGAAGCTTTGAATTCAAAATAATTCATCTGTTGAAAAAAAGTTTGTGGTTCATTATTTCTCCTGAGTATCATTTGGGTGTGAAATAGGTGGAATTTGTATCATTTATTTGCATCTTTTTCATTTCAAGTTAAAGTCATCACATCTATTTCATGGTTATGGGTAGATTTTAGTTAGCCTTTTCTACTTTCTAGTGAAAAGCATACCCAGTCTTTCTTCATTTCATATCTATCAAAGGTAGTTGTGCCCTATAAAATAAGTAGAGCACACTTGCAACTATCATTGCAGGTGACTCGACTGTTGGTTTGTTTGTCATTGATGTGGGCAAGGAGTATAAAATTAAAGTGAAAAATCTATTAACCAACAAAAACATCGCTGACAGAAGAGGAAAAATTGAGATTTCAAGCATTTTTCATAGAATTCCAAAACAAAATTCCATGGTCTTATGTTGATATGCTAGGGTTGGATCCTGAGTTGGTTCTGCATCATCTACCATTGCATCCAAATGCAAAGCTAGTCAAACAAAAGAGTAGAAAATTGCACCCTCAAATAGCTATGTGGGTCAAAGTTGAAGTTAAGAAATTATTGGATGTCGGTTTCATAACACCTATTGATTATGTAGATTAGATCTCAAACCTTGTACCAATGAGAAAACCAAATGGAAAAATCTGTATCTGCATAGATTTACGGGAGTTGAACAAAGCATGTCTAAAGGATGACTTCCCACTCCTGAATATAGACATCATAGTAGACCTAATGACTGGCTACGAGATGTTGTCCCCCATGGATGGCTTCTCAGGATATAGTTAGATCCATATTGCCCCTGAAGACCAACATAAGACAACATTCAATTGACCATGGGGTGCATACTATTGGAATGTCATGCCCTTCAGACTGAAGAATGCAGGTGCAACCTATCAAAGAGCTATGAACACCATATTTCATGATCTCATGCACACATTGATGGAAGACTATGCTGATTATATTTTGGAAAAATCATTGACACGTGATGATCACTTAAGAGTTCTGGACAATATTTTAAAATGGCTAGAAGAATATAAGGTCTACCTAAATCCCAAGAAATGTGTCTTCAGCGTGGCATTAGGAAAGATTTTGGGATACATTATTTCCCATCGAGGCTTTGAAGTAGACTAAGAAAAAGTGAAAGAAATATTAGACATGCCTCCACCTAAAGGAATTTGTCAACTCTGAATGCTACAGGGCCAACTCCATTCCATTAAGTGCTTCATTGCACAACTTGTAGATAAATGTCAACCTTTTTAGTATTTGTTACGCTAGGGAGTCCGTTTCACTTGGACAGACAAGTGTGAGGTAGATTTTCAACATATTAAAGAGTATCTCTTGATGCCTCCTATCTCGATGCCACCTATTGATGGAAAACCCCTAAATCTGTATATTTCAGCCACTACTACTGCACTGGGGCATTGCCTACTCAAAATGACCACAAGGAAAAGGAACACGCAATCTTTTACATTAGTCACACTTTGGTGGGATACAAGCTTAACTATAGTCCAATTGAATGTTCTTGTCTTGTAGTGGTTTTCACTGTTCAAAAGTTGAGACACTACATGTTAAACCATTAGACTAAGCTTTTGGAAAAAATAGATCCTCTAAAATATCTACTCAGTAGTGCATCATTAACATGACGATTGGCTAGGGTTGGGGCCCTAGCTCGGTTGGCTAAATATTTCTTGTTGTAGGAGGTTGGTCATGAGGTTTAGTATCCTCCACCCCCATGGTACCAAAGGGCATGTCACGCCAGCACCGCCGGTCACATTAAAAAGTTTACCAGGCGCACTACAGTTTATAGGGGGTCGTGCTACTTGATTCCTCCAGTCTCAAAAAAAAAAACATGACGATTGGCTAAATGGATCATGATACTCAGTGAATACGACATTCAGTATGTGGAATGTAAGACACTATAAGGATAAGTCATCATTGACCAACTAGTAGACGCACCCACACAAGATGATCACCCTTTGGTTTTAGATTTTATTGATGATTCAATATTCACACTAGACATGAGAGTAACATGGAAATTGTATTTTGATGGCTCACATACTAATCATGGATTAAGTGTAGGTATATTATTTGGTACCCCTCAAGGTGAAACAATCCCTAAATCTTTCAAGATAGACTTCCCATGCATAAATAACATTGTAGAGTATGAATCCTTGTTCACAGAATTGCGTATGGCAATAAAATGGAAAATCGAGAGTCTACAGGTCTTCGATGATTCACAATTGGTCATTCAATAGGTCAAAGATGACTATGATACTAAGGATGAGAAATTTCCCCCATAAAAATGAATGGTTGATAGTTTTAAGCAATAATTTATAGACATCTCCTTTTTCCAAGTACCATGTGTTCAAAATGAAGTAGCAGATCTATGCCATGGCCACTATTGGGTCTCTTTTGGATATTCCTAATAATATGTCATAGTACAAGTTCTTAGTGAAACAACTATTGGTCCCCGCCTTTGATGTCCCTGAGTCTAAGATGGTATGTGAGCTTGTTGTCCCCAATTCCCCCTGGTACTAGGATATTTATGACTACTTAGATTTCTAGACCCTACCACCCGACCTCTCCAACAATTAGTGCAAGTCCTTCATCTGCAAATTCGCTTGCTATTGTATCATCGGTGATACCTTATATAGACATAGCTTTGACAACACCTCATCAAATGGCCCTAAGTTCATCATCATCACCATTGAATACTTCATGAAATGGGTTGAATCCATCCCTATGACATACATTACTGGTAAAAAAATCTTCAAATTCATCCTCAATTACATCATATATCGGTATGATGTCCCCCAAACCATCATCACTAACAACGGTCATCCTTTCTAAAATTAGGATGTCTGTGAGAAATTTCACATTCAACATCGCTTTTCCATGCCATATTACCCACAAGGAAATGGCCAAGCTGAGGCATCCAATAAGACCATAATCAAAATTCTTAAAAGGACTATTAATGACATTGACCGTGACTGGCACATTCAACTTAACCTTGCCCTATGGGCATATCACACAAACATCCACACATCAACTAGCGCCACTCCAACTTTTTAGTCTTTGGTTCAAAGGCTATCCTTCCTATCGAGGTCGAAGTCCCCTCCCTATGGGTCTCCATGGAAGGGCTTATTGAAAATGAGAAATATCGTATATCCTGGTTGCATGAGTTAGAATTGCTTGATGAACATAGATAGAGGGCCTTGACTCATATACATGCATATCAAAACTGCCTTTTTCGTAGTTACAACAAAATGATTTTGATTAGACACTTCGACATCAGTGACTTAGTGTTGATGGAGAATACAAAAAATCAAGCAAAACATGAGAAACCTAGCAAATTTGAGCCCAATTGGCTAGGTCCATATGTCATAAAAGCATATTTTGGTTCTGATGCTTATCAGTTGTCCACACTTGAAGGAGAACCTTTGTTCGAGCCTATCAACAACTCACACCTACACAAATTCTATACATAGCTTTAGAGTGCCATACTAGAACCATAAAAATAAAAAAATGAAAAATCAAGAAAATTGTTACCTTGATGAAAACCTGATAAAAAGACATTGTGGTGACCACCAAAAAAGAAAAAAAACATGAAAATAGTAAAGAGAAATAATCCATCCAATAGTGAAAACCACTTCGATGGCACTTTCGATAAGTACCATGGTGACAACTTGGAAAATAGGCGCCATGTGTAGTTAGTCTTTGCTCCATCGTCTACTATCACTCTACCTAGTCTTCCACCTTAATCCATAATAATTCCTTTAACTTCCATCATCTCCCATTTGACATCCATCATAAGGCCTAGTCATCTTTATCATGACTTTCAAACGGTTGATGTCTTGTGGTCTTTTCTCCTCCATGTATCATCCATAATAAACCCTTGTCCCACCCATCCCTGACGTTTAGTCCTAGACCTGGTTGGGGGCACAATTACTAACACTTTATTTCATTGGATTCTACATTGGTCACTAGAGGTTCAAAAATCCCCAAAAAGACAAAAAAATCAAATATTCCAAAAAGAAAAAAAATAAAAAAATTTCAAAAATACAAAATAATCAAAACATATGAAAAACACAAAAACATTCAAATAACCTTCAAAATACCAAAAACAGAGTTAGAGTCAGTCAGGTCAATCTTTTTCCTTATTGAACTACATTGGCTTTGCAACTAGACGTAGGCAAGGCCATCTATTGATGTGCCCTTGATGCATTAAGTAATTCCTTTAGGTGTTGCCAAATAATATCATGATCCAGTCCTTTGTCCTTGAAACAAATTAAAGGGTCATGTCAAACTATGAGGTCTCTAAGTGTACAACATAGGCAAGGTCATCAGTCGATGAGCCCCTGAGGCCACCTAGGTCAATCCTTTATGGTTTGTCATGTCGGTCAATACATCGAGCATTTCCATCAAACACTAGATAGTCATTGAAACATCAACATTGAAATTGCAGACCAATCAACAACATAGTCCAACCAGTCATCAAGTCAAAAATTAATCAAATTGCCAAAACAATGTCACCTAGTCACTTTATGGTCCCCATCTAGATGGATCCTCCTTGAAATTGGACCCCGTCAAAATGTCATTTGTATTTTTAGAATGTGTCTTTCTGATGATAGGCTACATCACATAGTCATTGGCCTTTTCAAGATGTGTCCTTGATGATAGGCATTGTCAAATCATCAAAACTACTAGACTATCAAATTTTCAAACTGTCAAACCATCAAGCAATCCACCTTCAACACACAAATATTGGCAAAAATATTTAATGGCTATTGATTTTGCTAGTCTATTTTGTCTTGTATTTTTATTTTTATGTCTCTTGGTCATGTTACTAGCTACCTCAAGGATGTCCCATGAAGCATTTAGAGACCTACGATGACATCTCATGACCTTTTTTTTCTTGCTTGCTGTCTTTAGTGTGTCTTGAAAAAAATATTAGGGCAACTTAGGCCTTAACATGAGTTAGGACATTCCTTGTTTGTGACTATCTATTTTTTGCAACTGGATGACCTTGCACACCTTGGTCTATTTCATATCATGGTGTTTTTTGTCCATTTGCCACATTTTACTGCCTAATGATGATTATGCAATGCCTATTTTGTTATTTGGAAAAATATTGAAGTATTCCTTTTTCATCCTAATGTCAATGCCTTTCACACTAACATTTCTTCTATTCCTTCATCCTCTAGTCTTCTCATCCATTTTGAGAGCACACTCATGTTCTTTGACCTCGCCTATCCTCTCAAGGGGGCATACCACTACCTCCTCATCATCCTTCCTCTCCCTAATTTCACACGGGCATATTTTTGGCTTGTTTTCTTTGACACAACATGATAAACTGTATTATGTCAAAGAGGGGCAAAATTTAGACACATAAAAATTACCCAAGCCCTAAAAATGCATTTTTGTATGTCAAGTGTCCTCCTCACATAATTAAATCATTTGATTATGTCTTAATGTCATAATTTCTAATTATTCCTCCATGATTATTTAAATAAATAAATTACATTTATTTATTTAAATACATCACTAATCAATCCTTATTCCCTCCTATAATTAAATAAATTTCTAATTACCATTAATTATTTAATAACATTACAATTTATCCTTTAATTAATTGAATAAAATTATCCATTTAACCCACTTTCAATCCCCCAAGTAAATAATTAAAACAATTGCTTATTTCCTTTTTTCTTATTCTCATTTATGAATTAAACCATTATTTAATTCATAAGTCAACTTTCCTCCATAAATCAAATAATTGCTATTATTGTTTGATTTTCCAACTACCTCTTTTTCTCCACCATT
This sequence comes from Sequoiadendron giganteum, assembly GCA_007115665.2. NCBI lineage: Eukaryota > Viridiplantae > Streptophyta > Pinopsida > Cupressales > Cupressaceae > Sequoiadendron > Sequoiadendron giganteum. Next base: position 39,232,188 of record CM021101.1, read on the forward strand.
GATTTAATTGCTTTCAATTAAATCTCAACCCTTCATTTCAAAGTTTTCCCTAACTTTGACCTAATGTTTCCCTAACCCTAATGCTCCTCATCACATTGAATCCTGGCCTTTGATCTTAGGTTTTTTGTAAAATTTTAATCTTGGTCATCGATTCTCAATTTGGAATTCTTTAAAAGGCTCTCTCTCAAGCCATTTTAGATACAGAGTTATTTTCAGCAATTCACACATAGCATGCTTGAGAGATTTGAGTACTTGAGCACACATTACTTTAATATTTTTCTTGTCTTAGGCCTAGGCTATAGTTGCATTTAGATCTAAGGGCAATTATACAATTTTCAACAAGACGAAGAAGGCCAATAGAGGTCTGCATTCAATGGAGGCTTGAAAACTAGGTGATATTGTTTCATTATTTTATACTTCTTTCTTTCATTGTTCTCTATTGATGATTGGGGTTTAATAGTTTATGCTACTTGCAGCTGACTTGAGAATTTCTCCCTAATACACTACTCATTGTAGCATTTTATTTTTTCAACTTTTTGAGATAGAGCACTCACCACAAGAAGAATCGCCAAAACCATTTTCCTTGTATTTATCATTTATACGAGTCTAAATATTTACTTTATTGTTGATTTTGTTTAATTTGACATGCATCTTCATATTAGTTCACATGAAATTCAAAGTGTGGACATGGTGAGGGGGAGGGAGGGGAATGTAATATTCAAAAAATATATACATTATACTTTTTCCCTTTGTTGTAAACTCACTTTGACCATTTTGTTTTGAATGAATTAACTAGTATATAAGTTAACATATATTTTTATTTGAAAGATGAAAAACACTATGAATTCATCTTCGCACATTCCAAGGGTCAAGATATAAAATCAGCATATATATATATATTAGCTAGGCATATTGCATGATCACTTAAAGTGTCTTTGATGAATCAAAGAGTTTGATCAAAGGAGAAGATTCTCACCTAGAAAACTTCTAATGTAGTTTTAAACATTGTAATCATTTATTACAATTCAAAACATCAAGGAAAACAAGCATTTGAAGTGTAAAACTTACTCTAGATTATTTTTACATGTATTAGAGCTTAAACATTTGGGTACGATTCAAATTTAAAAATGCATAGATCATTTTCATGGGCATGAAAATGACCTTAAGTAAACTACATTTGTTAAAATATAAACTATATTTAATTGCAAAGAGTCATGTATCATATAAGAGACACACCTTTCCATGCATAATATCTATTTAAGGGTCTTTGGATCCATATTTTTATAATAGAGATAATAGAAACACTTATCCATTCAAGCTCTTCAATTTTCTACATGGTATCAAAGAAAATGGTGATGTTTTTGGTTGTGTGAATTATTTAAAAAAAGGAAAAAACTTGAAGCAACATAGGAATGTAGTGACCACCATGACCATAAGGAGTTAGAGGGGCATGAGGCAGTGACTAAAGGGGATATTTATGGTACAAAAGAGGGACTTTATGTGGTGTAAATAAATAGATGCATCGAACACCAATATGAGAAGGCATGTAGAGAAGAAGCTTGTGTGGAGGAGAAAATTGATAGTGTTATTGGATATGGAGAAAGGAGCATAAAAATCAGAGTCCAAACTAGAAAGGGGCAACATTGTCTATCCTAGTAAATGATATTTCACTTTGCATATTAATCACAATATTGAAAGAGGAAATGTTTTGTGAGAAAAATGGTATGGGAACTAGTAGATTTTGCCTCATCTTCAGAATTCTTGAATTCACTATTAGAAACCACAATCCTCTTAACTTTGGTTGCATTGTAAATTTTATTAAACATGCATAATGACATATTAATATAAATTTGAAGGCTAGTATAGTTTTACATTTAAGTTTGGATTTATAAAAAATAGAGGGTTGTTCAAGGTCATAAAATTTAGTTAGTTTTTCTCTTTTGGGCCAAACATTGGAATAAGATCGATGCATTCAAGGCTTGATTATAAGATATTCTTACAAAAAAAATTAGATTTTAAGAGTTATGGTTTCAAATTTTATAAGTACATAAGATTCTTATTTTGTAATTGAGGAAATAGGGTCGCTACATTGTTTGGTGAGAAGCCACTAAATTCAAAGATGAAAAATAAAATAAACCATCTAGAAGGAAGATGTTGGTGGTAATGTTTATTGAGTAATCTGATTGATAAGAAGTTAATAATTTTTATGACCTACTATGTAAATTTTTTGAAGGAAAATAAATTGTTGTTCCCTTTTTGTGTAAGGAACTACCTCATTTAAAGAGAAGATCACAATTTTGAAGAGGTTGAAGTTTGCAAGAAAGCTACTAATTTGAGAGGAAAATTGTATGTGGTAAAAGACAAGTGAGATAAGATTGTAGCTTTAGAAGAAATTCTACCTACATCTATTTTGGCATTTGAACAAAAAATAATTGAATACAATTTTTTGTAAATTTTTCACAATATTTGATGAAGTTTACAATATTTGTTAAAGTCTAAGCTTGAAAATATACAAAAGAATGTGGTAGATAATTTCAAATCATGGAAGAGTGAAAGTGGTAAACCCACCAAAATTAGTTTCCATCAAGTATTACATAAGTGATTCTTTTTTAGTTTAAATTTAATTGTATGTCGAAACTATTTGTTCCAATAGGAAAGACTAGTAAATGAGTAAAGAGGGAGAATAAAAAATTAATGTGTGTAAAAGATATTTTGGAGAAAGAACTAGAGAAATTTAGAAAGATAAATTAAAAATTAGAAGAGGAAAATAGGTCACACAGAGAAGATATATTGAAATTAAGAGAAAAAATATTGTTTTTACTCAATTACTTAAAGCTTATTTAAAGAAAAAATAGTGTCGAAATTCCAAGCCTACACTATATAACGAGTCATGTGATACAAGTGTTTTTTTATTCATTAGATGAATTGTTTGATAAATGTGATATAGCTAAAGCCTCTTTTGATAAAAACTATAAGGGAGACAATAATATTTTTTAATCTGCAAATCTTTCTAGTTGCAAGGATAATAAGAAAGTATGTTGTTCAAAGAATGTTAGTTTTAAGATAATGAAAATAATGATATATGAAGGAAAAGGTTTGGGAAAATGGACAAGGAATTATCCATTGAACCAATAGTGAGGACAAATAATGAAGGCCTTGGATATGCTAGTAAAAATAATAATGTTGTTACAAGTGTTATAATTTCAAACAAATTATCTCAAGGAATATAGTGCATATGATGTTCTCATTGTCATAGGCATGAAAATAGAAAAGAGTTGTGTTGGTATCTTCATCCATGTAGTAGATATTGATTGAAGAATCATTCTGAGAAATTGTGTTGGAACAAAAATTAGAAGAAACAACCTCTACAAGATAGTATACATATGGATTTTGCATGGATTGGTGTATCTAATTTGAAAATGGTTACAAGAATGTTTAAAATGTTGTACAAGAATAAATATTCTCATGTCAAACAAAATAGTAATGATGAAAGGTTAGATATCATCCTAGAAACCATATAATTTAACCTATGAAATTTTGAGACTACTATAAGGGCTACTTGAATTCTATCAATGTAGTGGTGTGAGATTTGAAGTTGGAGCACTCATATATATGCAAAATAAGTACCTTTGATCACAAAGATCATAGTTGATTGGTCGTAATGTTGATCCCAAAGATCATTATTGAAACTAAAAGTTGTATTATTGATCACAAAGATAATTGATGAATGGTTGTAAAGTTGATTGCAAAGGTCATTGTTGAACCTAAAACTTGTATTGTTGATTGCAAAGATCATTATTGAATGGTTGCAATGTTGATTGCAAAGATAATTGTTGAACCTAAAAAGACATAATATTGATCGTAGAGATTATTGTTGAATAGTTGTAGTGTTGATTGCAGAGATCATTGCTAAATTTGTGAAGGTTTTGATCACAAAGATCATTATTGAAATTGATCAAAGAGATCATTGTTAAATTTGTGAAGATTTTGGTTGCAAAGATCATTGTTGAAATTGATCGTAGAGATCATTGCTAAATCTATTAAGTTTTTGATCATAAAGATCATTAGGAATGCTTCACTTTCTTTCTTGATATAACTATGAAAAATGTCTTACTATGGATAATGATGGACAAAAGTAATCAAGGCTATTCAAAACAAAGATAAGTTTTTATACTTTTGAGAAATCATTGATGTTAAATATTTTTCAAATGTTCATGGGTAGCTAATAAATCTATTTATAGGTGTCCCCCATCATCTAGTTAAATTGTGTAATAAAATAGAGTTTATGGAGGGTGTGTTAAAATATAAACTATATTTAATCACAAAAAGTCATTTATCTTGTAAGAGACACATCTTTCCATGTATAATATCTATTTAAGAGTCTTTGGATCCATATTTTTTTTATAGTAGAGATAATAAAAACAATAATCAATTCAAACTCTAATTTTCTACAACATTCATTTTGACTTATGAAATATCTTTTTATCTAACATATTTCAAAATAATGATAAAAACAAATTAATTGAAAATACATCTTATAATCAAATAAACATTAAATTTAAAACTAAATCCCTTCATTTAATTTTATTAATTTTAATATCATTTATTTTTATCAATTGATTTGTTAAAAATTATTTATATAAAAATCCATTTCACAATAATTATTATTTTTGAAAAGTATATTCTTCTTCTTCAAACTTATATTCAGATACACATAAATAATCATATAATTTTTTTAATTTTTTTTTATCTAAAGTTATTGTTAAATATCAAACCTTCAAAATGAGTAGTTAGTTTTCAATGCTATTTAATTTCCACAATCCATAAGAATATCAATAGTTATTTTTGGATTCAATTGTGTGTAAGCTTTTTGAATCAATGTTTCAGATCATGGAGTGTGATCTGAAACGTTGATTCAAAAAGCTTACACACAATCAAATCCAGAAATTCCGTGATCCAAAATGTTGATTCAAAAAACTTACACACAATCAAATCTAGAAATAACTATTGATAATTATATATACCACTTTTAACCATAGATAAAATGCAAAACTATTAATTGAGTGCACATTGATATTTAAATAGTCCTTTGAATACAATATTTGGTTGGCAGCTTTTGGAGCACATGAAACGGAAGAATCCAGAAAAGGCTTTGCCAAAAACTGAGATTTGATGTCTTTGGACGCACATGAATAATTGTTACGCCCTTTTCTTTGAATTTGTGGAATCTATCACTATTTGCACGTTATGTCTCTCCTCTCCATGTCCCTACAACTTTTTCACAGGATACCCGATATCTTCTTTTTACTTTGGCAGACGCTTCCATCCTTACCTATCATGTTTGAACATTGAAGATTTTCCACGTTCCTCTTTTTATTTTCTTATTTACTTAAGAATTCTTTTATTTATTTTAAAATTATTTTAATTTTATTTATAACTATTTTATTTATTTAAGTATTATTTTATTAAATTAAATAAAAAATATTATATTATTTATTTTAGAGTTATTTTATTTATTTTTGCGTTATTTTATTAATTTTTGTTTAGTATAATATTATTGTAATTAATATTTTTTAATTAATTGTTTGACAATCAAGATTTTTATTTAACTACTTTCTACTTTGAAACAATAAATGTAAGTTTTATTAATGTGAATAAAAATAAATGTAAAAATTGTTAATTATAGAGTTTTAATATTGTTAATTATTTTTTTGGATGACCTAACCCTAATGCTAACTCACATTCTAACTCTAACCTCAATCTTAAACCTAATTCTAATTTTAAAAATGAACTCTAAACCATTATGCTGACATAATAGATCTATCTCAAACTCTAATTATGGTCATAACACTATCCATCACTATAGTAGTAACCTAACCCTGACAATAAAGAATTGTAGAATGACATTACAAAATTAAAATCTATGAATTAATATTGGGAATAAGATTTGGAATAAAGATATTAGATGAATAATTTTTTGGAACATTATATCTATTAATCATATTTTAGTGATTTTTATTAGCAATATTTTATTTTTAATCAATTTTAATATTTGAATAGTTTTATCCATAATTTTTATCTTATTCTTAATTCTAATCCTAATCCTATAGTGATTTTAGGATTATAATAATTAATAATAATATGATTAAAATAATAATTAGATACATTAAAAAAAAAGTAACATTTATTTATTTTAGAAAGATTTAATGAAATGATTTTATAAAACAATAAAAAAAAATCATTTAAAAAAAAAAAAATTATATTTAAAGAACATAAAATTCTACTTGTTAGTTGATTCAAAACAAACTTATAAATAACTAATTAATAAAATGAGTTGAAGAACTAATTACAATAATACTATGCCTATGAAAAGTATTCATAAGAAAATAAATTAACTATTAAATTCATAAAAGTATTGCCACCTCCTACATGTTTAGAATTGTCATATTTGATGAAAGAATTGAAGTTATATATGAAATCTCTTTCATTGAGCAGGCCAAAAGCAATTTTGAAAAAATATTTAATCCTTATCTTAATACCACTAAGAAAGGCACTTTTAGGAAAAATATTTAATTCTATGTTTATACCACTAAGAAAGATACTAGGGAAATATTTAAAACTATATGGTTAGATTGTTAACTTCTTTTGGGAAAAATATTTAATTTTATGTTTATACCACTAAAAAAGATAGTAGGGAAATATTTAAAACTATATGTTTAGATTGAAAAAGTTAACCAACTTTGATTAAGTGTTTGACTTTAAGGTTCATATATTTCAATTTCTATTATAATATTGGTAATTTTTTTAAAGGATAATATAAAACATATAACCCAAGTGATTTTTGTTGTTTTTATTTTATTTGGGTGATATGCAAAATAAATTGATAATTGAAATTTTAAATTAGGTTAGAAAATTTTAAATATATTGTAAATTAAATAAAATTATATTATATTTTTATAATAATATAATTTAAATAGTATATTACTATTATTATCAAATTAGTGATTATGTAATATGTGTATTTGATCATGTTAATTATATTATTTTCTTTAAAAAATTATAATAAAATAGTATAAAAATATTTAATTTCAAATTTTGTGAATCAAATAACATATATTAGTTTTACTCTTATTAAAAATAAGTGTAGAGTCTAATTAAGTTTTCTAAATAATCAATTTAATGGTACAACATTATTATAAAATAATTAAATTATAATAATGATTATTATTTTTAAGTAAAAATTTATCTTATTAAATTATGATTGTATACTTGATATAAAAATTAAAAAATTATAATTATTAAATATTAAAAATCATAATAATAGTAGATAAAAAATATAATGACATAATTAGAAATTAAATTAAATCATAAAAAATTAAAATTTATAATAATTGGAAAGGTATTTTTCAAAAAATATTGTAACTAATAAAATAATATTAATTAACATTTTTGTGGAGTTGCTAGTTTTATTTTAATATTAAGCAATAGGTCCACATGGATTATACATTCTCCTTCACCATGTCAAAGTATTGTATAATTAATCTTAATCTAATTATGGTATTTCTATTTTATAATAATTAGATATAGTGTAGAATACAATTTAATTAAGGCATTAATATTAATATTTAAAGTAATTTTTATTTATTTATAAAAGTAGCTAAGCCATTGAAATTTTATTGATTGAAAGATTAAAATACTACAAAATAAAACTCAATCCTGAGAATAAGAGAGCCTAGTTTTAGCAAAGTATAAGAAAACTTAATACGATTCTTCCATTTGAGAACTGGAAGAGGAACTAGCTTCATAATGTGAAGGAGGCATGTAGTTATACACATTTGAGTCCTCCACATTTTTTGATATGTAAGCTATTATCTGCTTTGAAGGAAAAGATCTTGTTGCAAAATCAAATAAGAAGTGTAGATCAAGAAATATATAAACCCCAACCACAAGAATTTTTGGAGGAAATTTTTCATGCAGATCATTGCAATCCAACATAGTTCTTTCAAAATCATCACAAGAGATACCTGACTTGAGAGTAAACAACAAGTCTCCACAAAACTATTAGAAATTAGATCAAAATGAGAAATAAAACCACCAATTGGAAAAAGACCTACATCAAAATTATAATTATCCAAAGCTTTATGAAGTTCCAAGTCATAAAGTAAACTTGGCTGAGAAAATTTTGAAGCAAGGACCATGACCATTTCAACATACAGAAGAATATCCATTCAAATAGAAAAGAAGCGAGAGAGCACTTCATGGAAGGTGGCATTAGAATTTTCCTACAACCAATGGGAACCCACCACATTTTTGCAAGCCAAAAAATAATCTACATCATCCAAACGAAACACTTTACCCAAATTTTCATGATCATACAGGTGGGAATCACAATACTCTTTTCCCTTAGGCTGGAAATTAATTTTGTACCAATTGTCACAAGAATGAGAAGACATTGCTTGCTAGAGAAAACACAGTTGATTTCACAATGAACCACTAGAAAATGAAGTCCATTTCGAACCTAAATAGCCAACCACAATCATAAAAAATTAAGAACATCACATATGAGAGGATCAATGAATTCGGCTTCATAGAAGAAAATATTTACATAAGAATGAGTGATTTCCCTGAGCTTAAAAGAAAATGATTGTTAGAGACTTGGCCACGACTTCACATGAGGGAAGCTTGAGAGAGGAGTGTGAAAAACCCTAAACATATTAAACCATGATTGTGATCAAACTTAGATTGATTGCGAATAAGATAAATAAATCATGCTTACGCAAGACACCTAAAGAAGGAACCCCAAACACAAGAAGAAATGATTGTAGAGCATATTGAAAAGAGTGCTAAAATTTAAGATCGCACTCATATCTCCCTGAGGAATGGAGTTGCAATTGAGTGACACAAGTGAAGAAATGATGGAGCCATCAAATCATGGCCCAAAATAGAGAAATCTAGATATGGTAAGGGTTACATTAATGGATGTAGCATTGCCAAGATATACGTAATTGATTACCAATGATCACAAAGCCCACCGAGATCTTAGCCATTTAAGGAAACCACAATCATGAAAAGGAAAGGCATAAGAATGAAAGATGGGTGCGAAATGAAGCATGTGAGAAGTCAATCCAACAAAAATCAAAGATGTAGAGATCCAAAAGCAAGACCATGTGGAACACATTGAAAGCCACGAGTTAGAAAAAAATTGTGACAAACCCCCAAGTAATTTCAAGTGGATGATTGTTTAATTAAGGAGGGAATTTCATTCTCTGAGAGCTCTTTGTATGTATAGAATTCATCAATTTCTTTATTGGCAAGAAAATTTTCTACATGATTTTCCTCCTTGAAACAATGTGAAATTGTGTAACTATTAAAATAGGATAGCTGGAGGAGAAATTTTTCCAAAACGTATTGCAACTTTCAAATGTGTGACTTTTTATCAGTGATTGAGTTGAAAATAACCATGGATTCCCTTTCCACTATAATGTATTTAATTTCTAGATATTGTGCAAGTTCTAGACCAAAACAAAGAGCCTCTAGTTTGGCCTTATTATTTGTCCCATTAGGTAAAAAAATTCAAGCTGCTTTCAAGATTTTTGATTTTGAGTTTTCTTTTATAGCTCCAATCCCAGTTTTTACAGGATTGTCTCTGGACAACCCATCGAAATTCAATTTGAAGTAATTCTGAGGAGGGGGGGTCCACTTAGCTTCCTTTCTTGCTTTACTTTTATCAACCTTGTTTGTAATCGAACCATGAAATGGAAATGACTTGATTAAGGTCCAAGAAGACATGACATGGCTATCCTAGGAAGAGAAAGTTGTCAGATTGTTGATCTGTTTGAGGATATGGGTTTTTGCTACTTCTAAGATTTCTTTCTCTAATTTGAAGAGCACATCTTCTAGAGACGAGGGTTTATCTTTAAAGATTTTGTTATTTCCCTCAATCCAAATATTCTAGAGAAGCAAAGAAAGGGAGAAAACCCATAGACAAGAGAAAAAAGAGGACCGAAAGCAGAGGGTCCATGCTTTAAATTGGATAGATAGAGAAGGACCAATCAACAAATACCAACCCAATTTCTGAAACAACCAATACTAGAAATGAGAAGCAAAAGGGCAATACAAAAAGAGGTGATTAGCTAATTCTAGGAAGTAACCATAGAAAATGCAAGGGAAAGCTGCCATGATTCCCAATCTATCCAGCCTAGCCCCCATGAGGACTCTATCTTGAAGGGAAACCCAAGCAAAATCTCTCACTTCAGGATGGAAGCATCACTCCAAAAAAGGGAGGTGGAGAGTTCTAATTTGGATTAGGATGACAAGAGAGATTTGTACCCTTCCTTAACTGAGTAATTTCTAGATTTTGAATTAGTGCAAATTAAGACATCTTCCTTGTCCAAGAAGACAATCGTTCTTTTCTCCAATTACTCTTTAAAGGATTCTTTGAGATATGGAGGAATGGGGAGAGATTCAATAGATTTCCACTTAATTTTAGGGATCAAGTTAGAGAGATCCACACTAAAATAGTCTTCCACTTTTGAGCCCCAAAGATTTTTAAGCATTGGAATCAAGGGACCCTAATCTCTAAGTTGAGATATTGCATTGTAACCATTCCAAACATCGTCCCAAAACTTATCTTTCTGACTATTTTGGATCAACCAAGAAAGGTGAGGAAGGATAACATTATGACAAGAGGAGATGTAATTCCAAACAACAAAACCCTTAGGTAAAGAGGAGGTAGTAAATATGCACTCCCTGGGGATAGAGTTTAAATATTTGGAGAACATTATTTTTCCCCATCTAGAATTAGGTGATTGATATAATCTCTAGGTTAGTTTGGCTCCTAAAGAAAGGTTTTGAAATTTAACATCTCTTATTCCAGCCCCACCAAGCTCTTTAGTAAGACAAACATTGTCCCAAGCAATAAGGGAAATTCTTATTTTTCTCCCAACATTATCGTTCCACGAAAAAGAATGTAACACTGATTTTAGATGTTTTAATTTGGCAACAAGATCTTTTAGCACTGACATTAAATAAATTGGAACAACATTACGAATAGATTTAATCATCTTAACTTTTCCTGCAAAAGAGAGCCACTTGTGTTTCCATGAAAGGATTCTTCCCGCAATTGAAGAGATTGCTTTATCCCAGAAAGATGGTAAGTATTTCCTGGAAAATAAAGGAATGCCAAGATATGAGCAAGGAAGGGTGCCAATAGGAAATCCCCAAAAATTTTGCAACTTGGCTTCAATGAAATTAGGCACATTAAATAGAAACAATTTGGATTTTGCAGGATTGATCTTCTACCCAGAAGCCACAAAGTATTCCGTTATGATTTTTTTGATAATTTTAGCTTTAGGGATTGAAGCATGACCATACAATAAAGTGTCATCTACAAAAAAAACATGAGTTTGGATATCCTGCAAATTGGGTAAATGGATAGGTTGATGCCAAAAATTTGCAAGGTAATAGCCCTTTGTGGGAAAATCAGTTTTATGGGGGACCTATTGCACCAAACTGAGTAACCTCTGGATTTTAACGAAGTCGACTTCTTCTATAACTAGGGTTTTGAATGGGAAAATGAAGTAGATATAAAAATAAAAGATCTAACTAGGGCAATGTGCCAAAACTTAGATGTAAGGCATGATAGACCTATCTTGTAGATGCGGTTTAAGGGCCCGTTCAACAATCTGCTATGTTCCGAAATAACAAACATCAAAGAGAAAGACCTGGATAATTCATTTCATAACATAAAAAAATTTGCATAGAGATTTACTAAACATAAAGAGTTGAAGACATGGTTCTAAATCAGCATTCTATTCAAATCATTGAAGTTACAAAAAAACAATTTAGTAGCAACACAGTATAATGTCATCCAATAGTTAAGAAATAGAAAGGCCAAATTAAAAGAGCATAGTTTGTGAGTCTTTACAATTTTCTAAGAAAATAAAAGGCCTAGTGCCCTCCTAATTCTTTTGTGGATAACCTCCCTTCTTCAAAAGAAGAGGCAATATATAGCTAGGGGTGTCCACCACTTGAAGGACTATGATAGGAAAGATTCCTCATCATGAATCATGATGCTTGTAGCAATAATTCATCACGATCGTTGTAACAAAAAGATTCTCGAGCATGAACCTAGTCATTTGCGAGCCAAATGCATTCTCTACAAATGATGGAAGTGGTCCTAGCCAACCCTATGAAAACAAGTGTCACCTCCCATTGAAAGTAGTTAGAACACACGATAGAGTATGGCAACTTGGATCTTGCACCAATCCTCCTTCTAATGAAGATGCATTGAAGGGACACGTGGTGGTATTTTGTAGCCTAAAAATCAACCTCCCTGTCCTTTGATGAGAACTTGTGATGAGAAGACATGTGGCAACATTCATACTATCGTCGCTGCTTGAGGGGCCTACCAAAAATATTGCATGGATGGAGGCTACATGGCATGCAGTCGGGAGCCGAAAAAGAGTCATATGAAAATAGGCTCAACACACTTGATTTATTGACACGTGGGAGTAGGTCGGGGCTTGAAAGAGAAGGGAAGGGAAGCTTCCCTTTGGTAAGCGATTTGGTGACACTTGGTGGAAGTGAGCTGAGACCACCGAAATGTTGGCATGGAGGCTTTTAAAATCATCAGGCGTGGTTGGAAGTCGAGCAAAACATTAAAAAAAACACGAAAGGAGCATGGGGTATATAAAATATCTATAGCTTTTGGCGACTAACAGGGGCGTTTCTCTTGCGAAACAACGAACCCAAAAATTTCTAGTTTTATGGCCAGGGCCTTATTCATTGAGCATTGGAGTTAGATTTTAGAAAGGGTGATTTGTAAGGGCATCCAGTTGGCTTCAAAAGGCGTCGATATGGTGCGTAGACTCCAATGTGCCTCGTGCAGATCTCATTTCCTTAAAGGCAACTTTGCAGATATTCTGGACTTGACCTCAAGCTAAAAAAGTAGTCGTGTGATCTTATGAGTTACACCCTCAATGTCCTCAATGGTGGCAGGCTGGCTGAAGCTCTGAAAAACTGATAAATCCTGCTTCATCTCCTCAATTTTGGCTACAATTTGCTTTGCGGTAGCCATCAATTCATCAGAAAGAAATGGAGAGGGCAAGCCTATCTAGGTTAGTTGGGAGAACCTTGCCCATATGCTATCCATAGTTTTCCCCAATGTGATGGAGCATCATTGAGCCTGAAGGGTGGCCTCATGGCAGTGGATAAACTCCTTTGCGATCGTAGCAGTTGACCTCTGATTCTCAACTCCCACTTGAACCAGATCCTCATTTGGCACGATGTTTAGCTTGCCTAGTAGCTTCTCTGCTTCAGGAACCTTTTCCCTAGGTATGTGCAGGATCATGATGGGCCAAAAAGTGGCGATATCTAAGTGATATGATGCCCCATGTGGTTGACAACTTTTTTTTTCCCCAAAATTGATGAAATGAAAAGGGTTTTTAAAGGAGATTTCCAGCTTTCCACCAATATGAATTATGCTTTACTTTGAATTTAATAAATAATTATTATTCATTTTCTATTTGAATTATGACTAAAGTCCTGATTGATAAGCTAATTGAAAAACATCTATAACCCTCAAACAGTATCACATTTTTTGAATCCGAAACATGCGTCACATTCTATGCTTCACATACCATAGGATTAAAAGAAAAAAAAATAATTTCATAAATTTTTGATCAAGTTAAGGTGGTTAGAAATATGAGTTTTATATTTTAAAAAAAATTGTAATAAAAAAATAATAATTAATTATTTACTTGGAAAAAAATTACAAACAAATATGCATCACATCAGGACATGAGTCCCCTACTTATATCTAAAATATTATCATTTTATTGTGGTTAGGGTGGTCAGACAGACACCTACTTCTTATTTTTTCCCTAAAATTTAAGTACTAGTCCATTGAAATTTCAAATTTTCACCAAATAGATTTTTTATTTTTTTAAATAAACCTAGTAGTTTAGAAACTACATTCAATTTTCTACAGATTATAATTTTTACATATTTTTGAAACAATATAGATAACTTATTCAAATTTTTACGTCAAGTTGCCAAACTCTGATTTTTTGAATTTTATTACCACTTAAGGGCCTATTTTTTCCATGATGATCCTGCACATACCCCCTTATGAATTGTGGGAATTGTTCCATTGTGCTACAAACCTCCCTACATAAATCTGTCACCTCTGCCATGAATTGAAGTGTGGGCTAGAGATTCGAACATAAAGCCTTGACTCTCTCCCAGTAGGAAGCATATAGTTGTTGGGCTACTAGGCAAACTTCCGACTGTGGAGCAGGAGTTTGAATGAACTTCTTCAAGAGATTAATCTCTACATCCCTTGCCCCAATCTCTAGTGTTATCCAAATAATTTGTTCTATGGAAGATGTGAGTTTCTCCTGCAGGTCTCTTTGTGTGGCCAACCACCTTTCCTCAACCTAGCTTTGGGTTGCAGACTCTTCTTCTAGGGAAAGCCTAAACTTCTGGAGGTTTTCTTGGATTTAAGACTATGCACTCGCTTGGTTTGCCTCCTTTTCTTGTACTACTTGGTCTAGTTGAGGACACAGTTGTAAAAATTTTTCATTCTTTTGTTGAACCTCTCCTTATGAGTGGGCCAACCTATTTGATAGTTCCTTGTTCCTTTTCCGTAGCTCAGCTATCCGATCTAACTCTTGGGATTGGAACATTCCGAGCTCCCTTTGTAAGCTAGCCTACTCTGCATGCACATTCTATGTGAAGCACACCCTTTTTACCTCCTATACTTTCTCCTTGGTCAACAAGATTTCCATCCTTCCCTTAATAGCCTTGAGCTTGTCCTCTACCTTCTTCAATTTGTGGCCAAACTTAAGAAAGTTTGTGGTCACCACCCGTTGTGTCTCCTCCATTAACTTGAATTTATCCTGTGGTTGGGCAACACACAAATCTAGTTTGATGGCATGGATGTCATAGTCATTGGGCTACATTTCTCCTTGTAGTTTGGTAACATTGGGGTGCAAGGTTGTGAAATGCAATGATTGTTGAGCCTCATTATAAATTGTCTTGACTCTGGGCTCTATTGGCTTCTTGGCATCCTTTTCTTTTTTCTTTTGGAATCAAAGAGCTCGAGCTTGCTTTATTGTCTTTCTCTGTGATAAGAATTGAGCTGACGATCTGATGCGTTCACCTACAAAGGGTGCACTGGGAGGGACATCGAAAGGGAATGAGAGGTGGGTGACCTCAGATGTTTTCTTCTTTGGAAGGGCAACCATGAGTGAAGAGAAGGGAGGAATATTCCAAATCCCTAGTGACAAAGGCGTGGAGGGACTTATGGGGAATGAGGGTGGCAATAGAGATGGGATGGGTTCCGATGGCTACAAAGGTTGAGTCGGAAATGACTCAGATGATGCAATAGGGATGATGGATTTGGAAACCAAGGTGGCGACAATCATTGATACAAATGGGGAGGTAGATGAGGAGGCCATAGGGGTTCCGATCAAAGATGGGGTAGCTTGAGGGGAAGTGAAAGCCATCTATTCGATATGAGAGAACTAGGAGAAATCTCCCACAACCATTATAGAAGGGATAGAGAAAGATAGGCTCACATTTGGAATGATGGGTGCTATAGGGATTGTGGGAGAAACAAGATATTGTGAGCTAAGAAGAGGGAGATAAAGATACCTGAGCAGTCATTTCCATCTCTAACCCTTGGCCAACCGTAGCCTCCTACAAACCACCTTCTGAAGCCACATCAATGCACTATCTTTTGTTTGGTGGGTGTTTCTTTACATCCACCGCTTTCATTGATTGTTGCATCCCTCTAGACCTTTTTTTGGCCTAGGTCTAAGATTGTGAAGACTCCAATCATGAAATATTCCTCTACACACTCCTAATGGCTATGTTAGGCTGCGTCACTGTTTTTCATTTTTGCTTCTCCTTGTCAGGGCATGGTGTAGCATCTTCAGGGTCAACCTCCTTTGCATCACTTGCATAGGAGTCTGTATGTTCTCTATTCTAGAGGTTATGAAATTGATCATCATTGTTAAAAATTGATGGGTGTTGGAATGGGGTGGTGGTGTTTTTTATCTCTTGGCAATAGATCCAGAAATCATTAATCTTTTTCAGCTTCTAGCCCTATTCCCTTAACAAGCTATTTCAAAGGGTAGTGCTCATGTAGAAATTTTCATCTACCTTCCCAAAAGGGAGACACAAATCAAGGCATGATGGCCTTTGATTATCTGTTGGCATGAGCACCAAATCCACCCAGAATATGCTAATATCATCCATAGGATTTCACTATGCTTCCCATTAAGGCTGAGGGATATGTTTTAGCTTGATGAATGGGTAACCCAAATCATCCTCGGGGTTGTAGTCCTACCTATCATAGATGAAAAATAGTTTGAGGTGTTCTAGATTTTCCTCTAGTAGCTCGGATGATTTCTTTTTTACCATAACCACTATTTTGTAGTTCATAGGGCATTCAAAAAGTCCCCTCTTCTTCTTCTTCGAGTCTGAGCAAAAATTCCATTCCATGATCGCCAGTTTTCGGAACACTTCAAGGGCTAATAGCCAATCGGTGGGGGGATGCAGGGAGTCGGATTGGTTCTTCAAAAATCCATGCACTCAGACACACATGAATTCCTCCCTGAGGAACCAGTCACACTTGGGGAACATGGATTACATCCAACCGATTTGATCGCTAGATAGGCGCTAGTAGTCACCATCCTCACTTTAGTCACACAAAATCGGAATCAAGAATTTTTTCAAGAAGGCATAATAATCATAGGTGGAAGAGAGGATGGGAGTCCATACCGAAATTGGCTTCCGATGCTTCTTATCATCAAATACTAACAATTCCATTTTTTTCCTTAATAAATCGATGTTCTGATGTAGAAACATGTAGGCAATAAGAGAGGGATATATGAACTTACCAACAATTTCGAACTCAACAATCTCCTTCTACATATCTTTAACAATCATCTCTATGAAATCATACTAGAAAAGGTCCTTCTTCCTTCTTACTTGAAAAACTAGGCCCAACTAAGATTCATGCACAATTGTGTCATCGTCCAAGCCGAACACAAAATCCATCATCAAGAAGTAATCTTACAATTCTCCTTGCGAATAGTCGACATGACAATTCAGATTTCTTAGTGGTTGCTTGCAATCCTAGGGCCTTCTGGTCTCAACATTATAAAAGTCAAGGGAATTCCTCCTACCCTTCCAGAATTCTGAACCCTTTTTCTAGTTGAATAGTTTCATTGGCCACTCTCTGGTTCTTTTCTTAGGAACACACAACATGTTCCTAAGAGCCTCTGTAGTTAGCACGAATCTCAACCTTCTTCCCTCAATGGCGCTAGTCGCCGAATTGAAGCAACAAATACTTTCATGAATTATTTTAGGGCAGTGGTGCACATAAGGGACCATATATTATGGGAGTCCACAGAGCCATTGCTTGTATGATAGTTGGTTTTCGAAGGTGTTCTTCATCCTGGTGAAAGAAGCTTCCCTCAGGCCCTTAGGGTTAGTCTTTAGGACAGGGTCATATATGTTATCCCAATTCTCCTTTACCAAATTTTCATCTTTGAGCGGACCCTTCTTGGCTATCTATGTGTGAAACCACTCTGACTTATTTGGGATCCCAGGCATAGCGTAGGATTTCTCTTCCTAAAAAATGTTGACCATAGGTGTTCTGAGTATTGCATTAACTAAGCTCTGAAGCGTTTCGCCTGGCTCATTCATTTGTGGGTTCTAGGCTACTTCAGGGGTAGCGGATTCCATTTTTCCTCTGAACTTTTGGAATTTTCTACACATCTCTTAGCAATTCTAGACTTTGAATTTTTTATGCACTAATTATGTATTCAAAAAGCCTTCTTTTCTTTAAAACAATCGCATGCAATACTTAGCTTTTTTTTCCTCCTTGAGTGGTAAATTTTGGTTACTTTTTTGTATTAAATTCAGCATGTAATACCAACCCTTTTGGCTTGTGCGAAGCAAAATACTTGTCATTTTGAAATGATAAGGATTCATAATGACCCAAGGTACTTGCAACCCATGATGCAATTTTCCTTGGAAATTGAGTCAGTGATTTGACCACAGACTAGACATTGTATGTCGTGGCAATTTAATACCCCAAACTAAATGATTATGCCAAAGGTTGTGATAATAATTAAATAGATTTGTATCTTTTCTCAAGCTTTAAGGAACATCTGCATTGTGATACCTCAGTGTTCAACCGAACGGACTACCATTGGATACTATCACCAGCCTATGCTAATTAATTAGCTTTCCTTAATTTTGTACACTACAAATCATACCTGCAGTCGCATTTGGGTGACAGTCTCGAGCAAGCCTTGGTGTAGTGTTTGAGGTGGTACTTGGTTAAGCTCATGCTTATGGTATGCAAATTACCACACTTATCCCTTGTTGTGTCTATAGATAGGCACCTATGCAGTAGGGAAATTAACTTAGGAATTTTTGGTAGAATTAGCACTAGGTGATTGGCTTAGCATTTGGTAATTTTAGTCTACATAGTATTTTCATATAGCTCAAACTTAGACGTCTTGCATAGGTTGCTTCCTGATAGTCATATAGCATTTGACACCATCAATACCCCAATTAGGTTGACCTCCCATAAACCTCAAATGGCTTTTCTGGGTGAAATTTTGACTAGGCGCCTGAAAAGGATGACAAATAAAAAACATTATTTGGCCATCATTGCCATTAGATGGGTCCTGGGTAGATATTTCATTGAGTACGAGGACAAGTATAGAGCTAAAAATGTTGTGTGCTCTCATTTCATAGCATTGATGCTGGATATTCAAATTTTGAAGCCACTTGTCATTCGTCTAGTGACAAAAATATTTCCAAAGAAGTATTTGAACGACCTTGGGGAGGTGGTGGAAAATGTTACATTTGGTGGAGGAATCCCGACTGCGAACGACATTCGCAAGTTCATTAAAGAAGACGTAGTCGTCTCGTGGTTGTTGTTTCTGAGGAGCTTTCACCTCCAATCATGAGAAGTCTATCGCCAAAAGGTTACCTGTGCTTGCTACTTCCTGTTCTGGGTATATAATGTGGTTCATTTCTATGACATTGAATGGTACACTAATTTTAGGAACTTGGTGTTCCCTCCACCACCTGCAGCTTCCTTCGATGGTGCCACTGACCCGTTGTTGTTGAAGACGACATGGTTCTAGATGCTATTGCTACTACTTGTTCTCACAACTAAATCTTTTCTCTCACTTTTCATGTTTTAAGATTGCACCATGTTAGTATTTTTTGTATATAGCCTAAAAAAGGCTTCATAAATAGAAACATATATAAGTATATACTTTTCAAAAGCATGGCTTCTGGGGCATTTTGATACTTATACTTATTGAAGTATATATATAAATATAAAGAAGATATGATCAATATTTAAAATTTATGTTTTACTACATATTTCTTGTCTCTTCTTTCATATTTGTTATTTTATAGATCACATTGTAAATCTCTACTGCATCACGGATTAGAAAGATCGGCTGAACAAAAAAAGGAAGACAAAAGAAAGCAAACACACTAATTACATATTTACATGCTAGAACTATCAAAATAAGCTCTATAGGAACTTTAAGGTGAATTCTCCTGATGAGAACCCCCTAATTGCTTTTTCCTCTATGCTTTTTGATTCAAATGATTCATATTGCCTATACTGAATTACCATGAACGAACTTTCCCTTAGGCTATAAGATTTCTTGTGTTGACCAGGTCTTGTTGTCTGCTTATTGAATTTTAGTATTAGGCCCTTACCATCTAAGATTTGGTCCAAAAAGCCATCTAATGGAGAAGGCACACCTGAACTTGCTATATTGTGAACAATTAACTCCATAGAGGCTAGTAAGTGATGATTTTTTAGTGATGCTTGGTTTAGGTCACATAAATTAACACATAGGCGAACATCTTCATTATTCTTTCAGAATGGTTTCAGGCTACGTATCCATGTGTTAGGCTTGATTGAGAAGACAATACATGGATGAACTAGGTTTACTAACCTTTATGCCATCAATGTTTGTATATCGTGGTTTGCCGACCTCCTTTGGCAAGCTGATTCAACTTATCTTTTTAGTTCTATCATAAGCTAGATGATATCGGAGTCGTATCATCTGAGTTTATCATATGGTTGAGCTAATAACTGATCATTATCCTTTGAAAAGTGGATGAGCCTTTCTCCACTTTGATGCAAGACAATTTTTTTGACTTTAAGATTACTTGCATCTCTGACCTGAAAATTTGTATAATCATCTTCATTTTCTATGAGCTTCCTCTTATTTCTGGTATTGCCAGAAAAGGGGCTTCTAGGATTGGCCAAACTCTTTGGAAGCTTATTGGGTCCTTGTTGAATGTTTTGTCCATCATCAGTTTCAATGATCCTTGATTGGAATTGGTCTGTAAATTTTTTTGACTATGAACAGAAAAAGGTGATATATTCAACGTTGTCAAATGCTTGCCAACTCTGACCATCATCTGGAGTTACCGATCAGAATATCATTAACACAAATCATTGGCTATGCATTGGGTTGAGCACTAGCTTGAATTGGGGTCTAATTTTGGCCATGCAATTCACATCAGCATTATGTTCTTGAGGAACAACTTGAATATTGCAAACCTTAAAGCTCTCAGTCAGGTTCCAGACTCTATCTCTGCATGATTTCATACAGACATCCCTTGCTATACTGATACCCTATACTTGATTGATGATTAGCTTGGAAGCCTTGAACACCTCCATGTGCTTGGTGTCCATTCTCTCTACTAGGCTTAAACCTAGTATGAGGCCTTCAGTTTTAGCCTTGTCATTGGAACAAGAAATTTGGGATCAGAAAGGTCTGACTATCTTCTCGCTGCTTGAGGAAGTTAGGTGTACTTTAACTTTCGCATCGATATTTCATTTTGCACCATCAAATTGTAGTGACCACTGTCCTGTTGTCAAAATGCCTTTGTGTTCTCATGTCACCTTCAGGATGGCTTGGTCTTCCTCATAAATGACATAGGTTCCTAGTCTAGTGGCATGATAGTTTTCGAAAGGGTCTTTATCAATGAACTCGCTTAGGAGAACCTCTTCTTGATCAGTTCGATCTTTAGTGATTTATTCATCTTCTAGAAGCTCAGTACAATACATCTCCTCCTTAGTGATGGAGGTGTGAGAAAACTCGAAGATTGTCTTAGATTCATCTGCAACATGTTCAAAATGAAAAGGTTCAGACACCAACTTCATTTTGGATCTGTGTTTGGTCCTTATAATTACGTGTGACCAATCTAAGGAAAGGTATCCACCTTGTTCAGATGTGAATTCCTTGGACAAGCACAAAGGTAATATTGGAGGAATATCAATGATCATGGTATCCTACTTGACTGTGATATTTGGGAAAGAAAATACAGTTAATGGAAGGTCCTTAATGATCCCCACATTATTAACCATATTCCCATCTAATTGCATGACTCCTTTATTCAAAGGTTCTAGCTCAATCCTGGGGCTTCAGCTATTTTCCTCGGCATGACTATGGTGCTAGCGCTAGAGTCAATCATGGAGTTATGTAGTAATTTCTTACCCACAATAAGGGTAAAGAAAAACAACTTTGATTTCAGTTTTCCTTTGCCGACTTTGACTGTGGATTCTTCCTTTTGATCCTTAGTAGGGGCCTCTTCTGCAATATTTATGAGAATTTTGGCCCAGGGTGACTTATCATTAGTTTCCCCTTGAAGTGATTAATCCTTTGGTTATGAGATTGGGTCTTCTTGGAGAGCCCTTTGTAGCAATGTATTTTTCTCTGGAATGGCTAAGATTTCCCATAAGGAAATGTTAGCAAATGATATTTTTAGTTGTTCCACTACATCGAACAGTGGCAGTCTTGGAGGATTTTTCTCTTTATCTCTTGTTATTATGATTTACTTTTCTGGTGGATATTGTGGTACTACTGTGGAGGCACTAGATCTATGGTTGGGAGCACATTTCAGTTGTGGACTGACTAATTGTGGGATGACTATTTTTTCTGTGAATCTCCCTTTGGAATGGGTGTTGTAATCAAAATACACTTGTAGAGTTTCAAAAGTGGATGCTTCAATTGTGAATGCCACTTCCTCTCCTTCCATCCACAAGAAGAGGGCATGATTGGGAGCCATATCGTTCTCTTGTTCTAGAGACATCCCTTGCTTTTGAGTGGTGAGTACCGTATTTTCCATTTGCAGAGAGGTATATGCATAACCCCCATTGTCCAATGTCATGCCTTAGTTGTGTTGCTCTGCTACCTTTTGTTGTAGATTGCCACATGGGCAGTTTCGGGGCATATGTGAAGCACTATAAGGAAAACACCAGGGATTTTTGTTGTTGACCAAGTGGTTTTTCCCTATAGTCAGCTCTCCACTTGAGCTTAGGTTAGAATTCTGCAATAGAGTGGGTACCAACACTATTTGACTTGTTCTTTGTACCTGAGGATTTGGATGAGCGCATCCTTGGAACTGGTTTTGTTGGTAAGAGGTCCTTCCACCTTGATAATTCTGATAGGCTAGTTTTGGAGGAATGGTTTGGTTGCGCTTGATAATAGTTATCTCATTGGCCATTTCCCACAAAATTTTCTTTATGTTGCTCATCTCATCCTTCGAAGAATCAGGTGTGACATTTTGTGGCACGCTCATGTATGTGTACATAGATTGAGGAGGAGCAACTGGTGTAGTAGGTGGCATCATCTGGGTAGAAGCTAGTATCTCAGGGAATATAGGAATGATGGGCTAAGGTGGAAATTTCCCAATGTCAATCAGATTGTTCTCTACTTTAATTGTGATTCTATATGCATCTGAGAGCGTGGTTCCGCTGAGTGATTGGATCATCATTGAAATATCGACGTTGATGGAATTTAGGTAAAACATAAATGCCAAGTTGGGTGGTGGGAAGATTGCAACCTAAAATCTTTTCCAAGTTATGTGGAATCAAGTGTTGAAGTTAGTTAGGGCTTCATATGGAGCTTTCTTGATGATATCTATTTGGTGATACTGGGAAGATCTATCACTGTCATTGGAGAATCTCGCATAAAAGGGGTGTCCAAGTTGATCCCATGTGCTGATAGAGTTAGCAGACAAAGTGCAATACCAGTCTGATGCTTTTCCTTTGAAAGAAGCTATGAGCAACCTTAGCACTATGTTTTGGTTCATAACTCCATTTACCAGACACACATCTGCTACATCTTGTAGATGTTCAGATGGTGTTCTTGAGTCGTGTCTACTGAACTTAAGAATGGACGAGGGAAAAGACCAGAATGGGGGCCCAAATAATAGGTGCTACTAGGGCAACAAGGGCATTCTCAGTGTCCCAAGCCACATAGATTCGGTTAGTGATTTGTATCATGGCTGGTGGAGGAAGTTGAACGTTCACATGATCAGTTCCAGTTGGTACTATTCCTAGCAGTGGCACCAACAAACAAGGGTTATTTATTTTTTGGGATCTTGTGATAGGTTGATGGCTCATATACTTGCTTAAGGCTTAAGTATATCCTTTTTGGTCCCACTGAGCGTACCAAGAAAGAGAAAAAATTGCTGATGCCAAAAATTGGCAAGGTAACAACCCTTTGTGGGACTTAGTTTTAGAGGGGACCTATTGCGCTAAACTGAGTAACCTTCGGATTTTAAAGAAGTTGGATTCTTCTATAACTGGGGTTTTGAATGGGAAAATGAAGCAGATATAAAAATAAAAGATCTAACTAGGGCAATGCATTGAAACTTAGATGTGAGGCATGATAGAACTATCTTGTAGATGCGGTCTAAGGGCTTGCTCATCAATCTACTATGTTTTGAAATAAAAAAAATCAAAGATAAAGACTTGGATAATTCATTTCATAACATAAAACAATTTTCATAGAGATTTACTGAACAAAAGTAGTCGAAGACATGGTTCTAAATCAACATTCTATTTGTATCATTGAAGTTGTAAAAAGAAATCAGTAACAACATAGTATAATGTCATCCAATAGTTAAGAAACATAAAGGCCAAATTACAAGGGCACAGTCTGTGAATCTTTACAATTTTCTAACAAAATAAAAGGCCTGGTGTCCTAATTATTCTATGGATATTTTCAAACTTGATAAAAATAGAAAAAAACTCCCTTCTTTGAAATAAGAAGCAATATATATAGCTAGGGGCATCCACCACTTGAAGGATTGTAATAGGAAAGATTCCTCATTCTAAATCATGATGTTTGCGACACTGATTCATCATAGGCATTGTAATAGAAAGATTCTCAAGCATGAAACCAGTCATTTGTGAGCCAGATGCATTCTCTGCAAATGATAGTAGTGGTCTTGGCCTACCCTGTGAAAACAAGTGTCACATCCCAGTGAAAGCAGTTAGAACACACAACAGAGTATGGAAGCTTGGATTTTGCACCACTCCTCCTAATGAAGATGCACCGGAGGGACATGTAGTCGTATTTCCCAGCTTGAAGGTCATCCTCCTCATCCTTTGATGAGAACTTGTGATGAGAAGACATGTGGCAACATTTATATTGTCATCGCCACCTGAGGGTCCTACCAAAAGTCTTGCACAAATGGAGGCTACGTGGCATGCGGTCGAGAGCCAAAAAAGAGTCATATGAAAATAGGCTCAGCACGCACAATTTATTGACACGTGGGAGCAGGTTGGGGCTTGGAAGAGAAAGGAAGGGAAGCTTCCCTTTGGTAAGTGATTTAGTCACACGTGGAGGTAGTGAGCTGAGACCGCCGAAAGGTTGGCATGGAGGCTTTTAAAAACATCGGGTGCGGTCGAAAGTCAAGAAAAACATCAAAAAGAACCCAAAGGGAGTGTGGGGTATATAAAATATCCACGGATACCTCTCTAGAGATTTTTCTAGCTAGCAAGCTTAATTTCTCCACTCAACCCTTCTGCAATGAGAATGAACAAAAATGGAGAAAGGGGGTCTCATTGCCTTACCCCCTTGAAGAGGAAAAGAAGCTAGATGAAGAGTTTTTAATCAATATTAAAAAAATTTCTGTTGATATGCAAGAGTAAATCCATTTTATCCACTTTTCTGAAAACCCAAATTTATGAACAACTGCAAGAAGAAAGTCCCAATTTACCCTATCGCAAGCTTTCATCATATCCAATTTTAAAATAATTTCCAGAGTCTTGTGTTGTGAAATGGAATGCAATATTTCATGAGCAACAATTGCTCCATCAGTTGTCTCCCTGCCAGGGACAAAACCCCCTTTCTCTTCTGAGATTATACATGGAATAATTTTTGCAAGGCAAATAGAAATTGCCTTTGTGAATATTTTGTAAAGAGTGTTACACAAAGAAATAGGTCTAAAGTCTGCAAAATTTGAGGGCGATTCCACCTTTGGAATGATATCAATAAAGGTTGTGTTAAGTTCTTTTAGGATAGTCATGTTCCTTCTTGATTCTTCTAGGGCTCGTAGGACATCCTGTCCAATTATGTCCCAACATTTTTGGAAGAATAATGCAATAAAACCATCTGGCCCATGAGCCTTTTCAGGAGGCATTTCAAAGACTGCATATTTTAATTCCTCCAGGGAGAAAGGATCCATAAGCATATCATTATCCACCTGAGAAAGAAGAGTGGGAATGGACTCCCAGAGAGAATTACTCGTGGTAATAGGTTCCGCTGAAAGAAGATTTTTAAAGAAAGAGGAGGCTTCCCTAGCAATATATTTATCATCTTCTAAAAGAGTTCCCACCTCATTTTTAACTGAGAAAATTTTGTTCCTTTTCCTCTTGGTATTTGCTGAAGGATGAAAGAATTTTGTGTTTCTGTCTCCCTTTGAGAGCCAACTATCCTGATATTTTTTCCTCTAATAGCATTCTTCAAGAAGAAGAACCTCATCCAATTCAGAGATAAGGAATTTTTTTAGATCAAAAGAATCCGAGTTCATACCATGATTAAGAACATGTTCATTAAGGGCTTTAATTTCTGACTGAAGTCTGGCTTTTTCATTAAATATATTCTTGAAATGGGAGTTGTTCCAATCTTTAATTTTTCTTTTTAGAAAATTTAACTTCTTGACCAATTGGAACATATAGGATCCAACAAAGAAAGGTGATTTCTCCCACCAAAATTTAATCATGGGGATGAAGCTTGAATCCCTTACCCACATGGGTTCAAATTTAAAAGGGATCTTGTTGGGGGCTCAATCTTCTAGAATTACTAATAGAATTGGAGAATGATTAGAACTCGAATAACCTAAAATTGAAGAGTAGACATCAAAATCTCAATCAAGCTAGCTTGAAGATAACAAGAAGCGGTCAAGCCTTTCAAAAATTTGGAAAAAGTCTTTCCTTTTGGTGGACCAAGTGAATAAACCACTTTGGGATTTGCTATCAATGAGATGATTTCCTTCAATGAATCCTTTAAAATCCTCCATTACCCTTTTGTTAGGAATAATACCACCCAATTTTTCAGAATCCTCCATGATTGCATTGAAATCTCCACCAAACAATATCAATGAGTTGCCTATTGATTGAGAAATCAGAGATAAGATACCCCAAATTTTCCATTTCTCGACAGTATAAGTTGGACCATATACGTTAACCAACCAAAATTTAGCCTCTGAGACGTTACTCTTCACTAGAGCTAGAGACCAATGAGACGAGATAGCCATTGCCTTTAACTGATTTGAATTTTCCTTCCAAAGAAAAGAAAGACCCCAAGAATCCCCAACAGAAGGAAGGCAGTGAAACCATTGTTAGAAGAGGGATTCTACCGACTCTGCATTCAATTTGGTTTCCTGCAACATAACTATGTCAAATTCTACAACTTCTAGTTGACAGTTGATTACGTCACTTGTTAGGGGAATTGAAGCCCCTTACATTCCACGAAAGAACCCTAATTTTCCTCGAGGGGAGGACTCTTCTCCCCTCTTCATTTGAGATTTTGGATGGGATGGCTTCCTTGTAGAAATCTCTAAATGAAAATTTATTTTTGTGGCCCCTGATCATGTCAAGGGAGGGCTAAAAGTTTTTTACTTTTTAGTTGGGGAAAAAATAGTAGCTTGAATAAGAGCATTAATCTCTTGTTTAATTTTTAGACCTTTTAGTTTGTGGCCTCTCTTCCTAGGAGTGGAGGAAGGAGGGCTTGGAGATAAAGGAGATTGAGATATAGGAAAGTTTTCTTTAGATAGAGGGATTCAATCTACAACCTCCATGAAATTTTATTCTAGTTCCTTGTCTGGAGAAATTGCATCAAAAGGGTTTTGAGAGAGTGGGATGTCAAGCCCTTTTCTCAATTTTCAGTAGATCTTCGTCTATTGTAGTCAAAACCTGATCTTGGGTTTCATTGGAAAAATTTACATTTACAAATTTGATTATTTTTTGCACTTTTTCTATCAGATGGTGATCCATTGAGATGAGATTTGCCTATTGCTTTTCCTTTTTTGGTGGCTTGTTTTCCCCAACAACCTTATTAGGGTTAGATAAAATAACCTTGTTAGGTGTAACAAACATAGCTTCGAGAAAAGACTCCATTTGAGGAGGCAACGATGCCTTAGGGTGATCCCACAATACTAGTTTACAATTTTTGGCCAAACTGGACATTGAACTGATTGTTTCTAGCTAAATCTTCACTTTTAAACACATACAGCGGCTAAACCATGAAGAATTTGAAGATGATGCAAACTAGTGATTTGTGAAATTTTATCTGTAGATTCTAAATATATTTTTTTCAAAAATTTTGGAATCAGATTGCATTTCTTTTTCTATCTCCTTCAAAAATTAGGTTTTTTTAGTAAACACCATTTTTAAGGAGTGACGCTCACCATATAGCACATATCTATTTTTCCATGAAGGATAGTTTTTTATTTTATTTTTAATTTAGATTTGTAACTATGATATCTAGTGCTTCCAATTGGTTTCATAGTGTTTTATTGAAATTTTTTCCTTAATCAAGTTTCAAAGTCAAACCAATTACAACTCAGACATAGGTGGACCATATAACACATAACGTTTTTTGCATGTATCAAAATTACTTTTCTTTTGTTGGATGAAGGACTTCAATATCTGGTGCAATCATATTTTAAAAAAAAAAATTGGTAGTCTTCTATTTTTCCACATGTGCAAAACAAAGAGCTTGATTTTCGATGAAAACTTACATTCACAAGAAATAAAAAATAAATATAATAATAAAATTAAATTTATTTAAAATTATACTTTTTGGGAAGCTTATAATAAGGACTACATACTTACATTTTTTTTTACAAATGAATTCATTTGATCCCCCAAAAGGTAGATCATAAATGATTTTTTATCAACATTTTGATAGGTGTAAAGGATACTCCGTTATAGGTATGGTTTAAAACTAGTGAGGTTCTATCCAAGGGGGTTTGATCAAACTCTCTTCAATTGGAATCCTTAAAATGGAACTTTTTAAGGCTTAAATCATTATATTTTCTAAAAATATGTGATTTAGCAAAATTCAGAATCTCCCAAAAATTGTAAACCAGTATTGTGGGATCACCCCTTATCAAAAGAGCCATTTTTATCTTTTAGCAAGGGCACTGAAACTGTTACAAATTGAAAAGGAGGGGAGTTCGGGTTTTGAAAAGCCACAAGTTTAGAAGGTTCAACAGGGTTTCTATCTAGCTCAGAAATTATGAGAGGAGAGGCAGAGAGACAAGTTTGATTTAGGGTTGATGTCCCCAGTTATTTTATGAGGATTCTCCAAAAGTGATGTTGGCATATCAGACCTTTGAGCAATTTTTCCCTTATCCACAATCCCAACCCCATCCTTCGAAGGAGAAATCTTAAGTTTTTTGAAGAGGGGGGCATCAATCACTATTGAGGCTTTATCAAACCCTTCTTGCATTCTCACAATATCCTATCTCGAGATGCCATCCAATTACTTCAAATTACAGGTTTTTGGCAAAATTGATTTATGGTTTGTTAGGACGCGGATTTTGATACTCAATAAACCCTCATCAATAGATATATCATAAAGAAATAATTTTCCAAAAGAATTCCCAATAGCTTCTAGGATCTCTAGATCAGTAAACTCAAGAGGAATGCGAGGTAGATTAAACCATACTAGAACTTCCCTACTTAACGATTGGGAGGTTTGAAAAAATGGGTGCTAGGGATAGATAAAGAATAAATTTTTTCCCACCTAGAAATTTTTTTTCTCTAACACCTTGTTTTTTGCATCCAACAAATCCAGAACCAAAAGAAAAGTATTCATAGAAAGAAACTAGAAATAAAGAGTTCCATACCTGTGAGTGTTAACAAAATTATGTAGCTTTGAGAGGGATAAACCCTGACCCCATACCTGGAGGAATACAACAAATCCATGAAGGTCTTGCGTTTTCTAATTAAAGGGTTGGTTTTCTACATGAATTTAAGGTACTAGAACCATCATTGAATGTATCCATCTTATTTGACTTTGGCTCTACACCTATTGTTTCCTCGGGGTGCTTCAACTCTCTTTTGTTTGCCTCATGCTGAGTTGGAGAGGTTTTCCGAATTGCTTCTTCCCAGAACCCCTCATGTCGAAAACCTGAATCTCCGACACCAGCAACCATTTTCGGCTTCCTTGGTTTGATTGCCCCAATTTTTGACTTCTACTCCTTAGGAATAATGAGACTTTCACCAAGACAAACCCTAATTTGTGAATATTGTTCTTTGCCTCTTAGTGGCTTCTCTAGAGGAAAAACCCTAGATTGAGAGACATGACCTTTGCCTCTTGTTCAACCTTTTTTTGCTGGAGTCCTTAATGGATTTTTGAAACCCCTAAAATACCTTGAATAGAGATGCTTGTTTCTTGTCTGATCTTTATTATTTTTGGTGACAACTTTTGCATCCAAAGTCTGGTATGTGGGCACCATGTCCATCCATTTCCCACCATGGAAAACCCATTGAGGAACATTTTAGATGGTGACATTATGGGTTGGCGGCTCATGATCTCCAAGGACTTCGTCTCCCCAATGTGAGTGCTATGTAGACTTTTCGTGAAACCCTCACGATCGCTCCATTTCGACTAATTTATGGTGGTAATTGGTATCATTTTGTTTATGGGTCAATATTTACAGTAATTTTTTTATTATAATAGTTAAAATAAATATAATTATCTCATATTTTTAAATAGTATATTAATATAAGGGTTGGGGCCCTAGCTCGGTTGGCTAAACCTTTCCTATTGCAAGAGGTTTGTCATGAGGTCTAGTCTCCCCCACCCTTGTGGTATCACAGGGCATGTTGTGCTAGTGCCACTAGTCATGTTAAAAAGTTTACCAGGCGCACTGCAATTTATAGGGGGTCGTGCTTCTCGATTCTTGTAGTCTAATAAAAAAATAGTATATTGATGTATTTATTAATTAGCAATATATCTAATTTATCCTTAATAATGTAGATGTTAATAGTAATTTATAATTTAATGATATTATTCTCTTTAAATAAATAATAAAATAATAATTAAAATTAAATTTGTGTTTCAATGATTGTGAATCAAATAATACATCTTAAGTTAAGTTTTATTCAAAATAAATGTGGATTGTACTTAATTTTTCTAAAAAATCTATTTAATGCTATTAATTGTAAGTGTTATAGTATTATAATAAAATAATAATAAATAATAATAACTTACCGAAAATAATAAAGTAATAATTATTGTTACAATTAAATATTTAAGTATAAATATTATGTAAAAGATAAATCAACTGGTATTAAATTTTTAGACATAATATTTTAGTAGTAGACTTTTGAAACACAAGAAGGATGTTAATGAAAACCTAGTAAATTAGATAATGAGAATTATGAAAAATAAATTAACAAAAGATAATAATATATTAAATTGAAATAAATTAGAAATATAAATTTACAAATATAAGAATATTAAAATTCAATGAAGTAAATTATAAATAAAATGGTTTTGGATGTACACTACAATATAAAGAAAATTAAATTAAAAAAATTAATATTAATAATTATAATTTATAAGTACATAGAACAATGTTTATTTAGTAAGAATCAAATTAAATTTCTATTAAATTAAAATATATATCATTATAATAATTAAAAAATATTGTAAATTAATATAGAGTTAATTATTATTCTAACCTAAATTTTAAACAAAGTATTACATTTAAAATATGAATATAGACACTAAATTATAAAATATTATTGCTTGATTTGTTGATCAATATTACTTGGACTATAGGATCATTATTTTATTAATGGTTGATTAGTGTCAAAGACATCTAAACAATGGTATTGCCTATTTAATATGCCCCTCTTGTAATAGATTTGAACTTTTAAAGAACCTAAATTCCAAACGTGCATGTAGGACGAAAGTAATTGGAATTGGATTTATGGTATTTTCTCATAATTCCATTCTCACAATTACTTATTTTGGGATAACAACTACTTTATACATTGCTAATTTATAGATTTTTTAAAAGTTTCTTTATGTTTCAACTTTATAGGTATAGAAATAATTATTATTTTATTATTGAGATATTCTTATTTCTCTTTATTTTTACTTTAATGAAAAATTTTATGTTTAACTTTCACTTATTTTTACATAGAGTTTGAGTCTTAGAAGGTGTCCACACAATATCTTTATGATCTTTTCAATCACTCTAGGTTAGTGCATCTTTAAGTTTGTACCATGAGGATAATTCTTCCATACAATTTATATCAAGATCTAAAATGACTTATATATATAAATGGTGGAGTCATTTTGATAGTTGCATCCACTTCTCATCTCATTCTTAACTAAGGCATCGATTCCTGCACCATGTTGTAAGACTTATATAAATTTGTTTGGCCCTCTATATCTAAGGCTTGCAACGATTTGTTGATATAATTTATCAAGTAGACAAGAAATACTTGTCTAACCTATCTTTCAATTTCTACCATGACTCATTTATCAGCTAGAAAAGAAATACTTTAATATTACAATGTACTAGGAACACATGTACTCACCACTACAAAAGCGTTTATAATATATAATAGAAAAAAAAATTAGTTTGAACTATATTATGAGGGTTTTATTATCAAACTCAGAATCAATCAATTAACTAGGAAGTCTCTTTTCTAATTACCATTTGACATTAATGTTAGCCCTAACACCTATAACCTTTATTGACCCAATAAAAGTGATACATTTAAATTGCAAGAATATGTATTTGATATCAAACTATTATGTTGTGTATCATGAATTAATATTCTATAGATTGTATATCAACTATCCAACAACTACTATTTCTATAATACTAGAAAGACAAGTACTCACCACTATGTGGCACTTGTTCAATTAGAAGGTTTTTATATAATTTTAGTTTTCCTCAAATAAATGTGGGTCTAATAGTTTTTAAAAATATTGTCACAATGTGACAATCCTTTAGGTCATTGTATAATGTCTCTTTAAATATCTAATATACATATTATATATTTATTTAGAATATCTAATGATAATTCCATGGAAGATTCTATATTGAATTTTTGAGATAGATTAGAAAGGTTAATGTAAATTGAAGCATAACAACACATTGAATCTTACCAGACTGAGATTAGTTACAAAAATTCATTAAAAAACAAGAGTTTCACTTAGATTTTAATTGCACAAACTCAAAAGCGAAACCACCATAAAATGTTTATTGGTTTTTGTTCAACTTTACAAAGTAAATGTTTCAACAAATCTATAATATTCAATGGTTTTCCTTTGTTCTTAGAAAAGTTTCATGGAAATACTTACAACCTTAACTTTTCTTATTTACTATGCCACATAAGGATCTTCCAATTTGCAAGAACATCCAACCAAAAATTGGTTTGATACATTCCCATACACTACTATTTTTTTTCTAATTTTTGTGCCAAAACTCTCCTCCAAAATTAAATGCTTCAATTCCTTTGTTTCGTCACTTTCCACATTGGCCAAAGATAATGTTTTATATTGATTTAATGTGGCATCCCAAATTTACAAAGAGTCCTCACTGAAGGAAGATGAATCACCCCATTTGGGCACCTACCATAGTATAAAAATCTTTAATTATGTTTAAATTTTCCTTCCAAAATAATCTTCAACATTAATATTGCTTTGGGTGTAATTAAAATAACTCCTAGAATTCTATGCTAGCATGAAAATGACACCATCAAGCTTGAATACCATAACAAAATATCAAAATAACAAAACAATGAAGAAAAAAAATGATGTAGATACAAGGAGACCCAGATGGTCTGACATCAAACATATCGGGTAGGAAAATGTCTCATGAGTGAAAAACCCATGAATATATGGGAAAGTATAGAATTGGAATTTCAAAATTCATCAATTCTAAAGCATTGACCCATGAAGCCTCATCTGTTGTACACGATTCTTCCAATGAAACAAATAATCCCAATATTCTTTCCTCCTTGTTCGTTTGGAAATCTATGAATCAATGACTTGATCAATTCTTTCAAACTCCATCTTCGAAAATTGATGCATCTAGTCTTGAACATTTGGTAACTCTAAAAATGTACTTTGTTGTCCACTTGATTCAGCTTCATGATACTTATACAAATCTGCAACATTGAATATTGGAGAGATATAAATGCCAATTGGAAGTTCAATTTTGTATTCATTTGATGAGAACTTCCACAAAACCTTGCATGGGCTAATCTTCTTCCATTTTGTTATCCTTGAACCTAGCTGAGCTTAATTCGTGAGATAACCCCTATGGAACTTGTCCATTTCATAACTCACACACTCTAAGAATGTAAAATGAGGTGAATTACAATGGCCCTCATGCATGGTTCCCTACTCTCGTAACGTCATTATGAGAATTTACCTTTTTCATTTTGTCGAAGTTTGCATTTTGGTTCAAGTTGTAAATTTTAGTTTTAAAGTTAGAATTTTTTTTGCCCTTGCAAAAGCACTAAAATTCAATGCCCCTACAAGGAAAAACCAAAAACCAAATAAAAATGCAAGGTCAATTTTTTTTTACAACCTTGCATACCACTCACCTTTTGAAAATTACATATGTGCTGAATTTTCTCGCCCCTAAAATTTTGTTTTTCACACTCAATTTGGTATTAAATGGTATTTTAATGATGCATAAATCAACTTTTAAATCATTTTAACCTCATTTTAACTTTATTTTAACTACTCTTCTTGATTTCATGGGTTTTTTTTGTTCTCTAAGCCTTATATTCTTGCATGTGTGGTTTGTGGAATGATATTTCAGTTGATTCATATTAGGTTTTTTAGTTTATTTCTCACATATATGTTTTTTTGGATTTCTTTTCTTTTCATATATTTTATTTGTGTAATGGCTAGGGTTTTTTTTTTTGTTTTATTTATTATTATAGTTTTAAAACAATTATAATTGTTTTGTTTAAATATTTTTGTGTATATGTTGTTTTATCTTTTAGGCTTTTTTCACAAACCCTAGTTTTAGGTTTGCTTTCATGCTTCAAGATTCTTGGGTTTTAAGCTTTATTTTTGTGCACTATATGTTAATGTCACATCCTCCTTACCATTTTTCATCATGTTCATTTTATGGTGGTTTATTGTGTTACACAATATTTTTTTAAAATGAGACTTCATGATTTCTTCTTATGTAAACTTTCTTGAAATGACGGTGGAAATTACCATTGACATGTATTGATGCACTGGTGGTATTTTCCGATTAACCAACATTGTTCTTGTTACATGATTTCCCTTGTCAAAGTGTTGAAAACCATCTCCAAAAATTCAAGTCCGACCTTGTCCAAGTTTGTTACATGATATTTCAGGGTTTTTCACTACCCCGACATATGATTAGCCCAATCAAAATGAAGTGTCATTGTTTTTCCCCATCTTGGATTAGGCTTATTTTCAAATTTAAAATAGTGACGTGCAATATCAGAGTTTTTCTCTGACTATGCATATAAGCCTATGGTATGATATGTTCAATTAGAGAATTTCATCAATTGAACATCAAAAGGATTATTCCAAACTTGTTTTAATGTCTTCGATGTAAGTTCAGTGTTTTTACCAATAATACAGAATACAAAGCCTTCCCAAAAATTTTCACTTGTAATGTGATATTAGTGTTTTTCACTGATTTAACATAAGTGAATAACCCTTACAATATGCACTAGGATTAAAATTTAATGCTTATGCATAAAAGTAAACTTCAAAATTCAAAGTTGCACAAGTGGGGTTTTTCACTGCTTGTGCATGAAAACTAAGTGTAATATATAGGGTTGGTGAATTTCACTAAACTAACATTAAATATCAATGCAAGTTCTACCCCATGTGCAAGCTTAGAGTTTTTCTCCTTTGCATAAACAAAGTGATCTTCCCCTAGAATGTCAAGAAATTTAATGACTTTGCACTACTTTTTGCAAACTTCATGCCAAGCTTGCAGATGCACTAAATTTTAGTGTAATTGCATACATACACCAACATTCACCTACGCAGGTGCTGAATTTTAGTGACCTAGCACCATTATGAAAAATTTCACTAACACTAGGGGAATTTTTCCTTTTCTAG
Source organism: Sequoiadendron giganteum (assembly GCA_007115665.2). Classification (NCBI taxonomy): domain Eukaryota; kingdom Viridiplantae; phylum Streptophyta; class Pinopsida; order Cupressales; family Cupressaceae; genus Sequoiadendron; species Sequoiadendron giganteum. Next base: position 39,267,647 of record CM021101.1, read on the forward strand.
TTTGACTATTTGTGCTTCATTTTCTTCCTCCATCCCACTCAAGCCCTCTAATCTCATGCAATCACTTTGAATTTTCACCACCTTTGCAGATTTAAATTTATGCAATTTTTATAGCATTGCAAAACCATGAATTTTTCATGCATCTTCTTGTGCACACATTTCAATTATTTCACACTCTTTCCTTCCCTCAAGGATATAGTTTCTTGTCAATGTTAGATCCCTCTCCAAGCAAGGGAAAAGAAATGAAGTTTAAATATTAGAGACTGTTTTTGGCTACCTCGGTCTCATCAAGTATTGATGAGATCAAAGAAACTAAAATCAAGCACGTTGACATGTAGGAGTTTGTAACAAGTGTTGGTTATTTTTTTCGAACCAAAATTGATCTTACAATTTACCTATGCATTTTCTAAAATCCAATTATTAGCAAGGGTAAGGATCGGAAAAAAAACAAGTAAGGATTCTAAGGCCCTTACTTCTACACTTCAGGCTTTGTGAAACCCAAGAGGGAAATCCTAGAAATGTTCACATAATAATATTCTTATGCTATTTGTATTAATAATATTGAAATATACACAGATAATTCTCATAAAGAATCTCATCTAGTAAAGTATATCCAAGAAGCTGGCTACTTCTTAATAATAGTTCACTTTTAGAGCATCAGAATAGTAAACCTTTTTTATCTTTGTAACTTTTTTTATAGAATTTGATTTAATGAATGGATAGTGGCTGAGTTAATAAACAGAATGTGAAATGACTACCTTACGTAGACTAGTGCCTCATCCTTTGAACAGAGTCAGTACTAATACCCACATAATTTGACAACAATTTTCACATATGACATTATATGAAGCTCTAAAATGTTGCATTATAGTATTTCAACATTATATCTTGACCTTTGTTTATTACTAACATCCTAGTACTTAGTTTAATATAAATTCATAACCATATTCAAGCATTTTACATTAATCCTTTGAATTAATAAGCAAGAATAAAATCACACATCCACTAGAAATTGATAGAGACAGATAAAATAACCTTGATTATATTATTCATAATCTATAAAACCAATACATAGGAGAGAAAAATGGTGTCGAACTTGAACTATTTCTATTCTATATTTCCAGTATTACTATCAAGATTACATGTGCATATTGATAGACTCAAACCTAAGACTTATCACTAAGCTATTCAATATCTTATATAATTTCCTATGTGAGTAATCCCATAACAAACCACTATCCGACCCTTGTAGCTGGCCCTGGAATCCCATTTATAGAGGCATGGGAGTGACAAGCATAGGGCGGAATTAAAATTATAGTTTCATTTGCACGTGACATTTAATTTTACCTAAATTATAGAGATTCCTCAAACAGTTACATTTAATCATTACAAAATGAGGGAAAGCAAAAGACAAAATTTCACATGGTTCGTAGAAGAAGACCAACTAGCCTTCCAAAAGGCATCATTTGTTGTTGTAGTAGCTCCAAAATATTTAGCCCACATTGATCAAATAATATTATCAATTAGCACCCAAGGAAAAAAATCACATAATACTTGGAAAAGGAATACATGCCATCGAATTAGTAGATTCCAATACCTCTCCTTCACACCAGCCAAAAGAGTTTCCACGTCAACAATAAAAACAAAAAACCATATGTTTGTTGAAGAGAACGATCCTATTGCAATGGCAATGGTGTTATCAAAAACAAAAATAGGGCCGACATGCTATTATGATTCATCAACATCATAGTATGCTCAACCACTCCATGTTCATGTTGAAACTAGAGAAGTGAATACTCCTCCCTCATTAGAATCCTCATGCAGCTCCAGAGTGAGCAAGTATTGGCCATAATTTGGGTCAGTATCTCCTTCATCAATCGAAGGGCTGTCCAAAACTTTTATACGAGAGTTCTGCTATCCCATGTAATCCTTGTGATACTTATTATTCTTCCTTGCTTCCTTCACAAGATTGATTGATTCCTTCCTTCTAAACTTGACCAATTCTTCTGAAACAACCCTACTCCTCAGCTGATAGGTGCTCTTGACACCACTCTTCTTAGTTTTACCATGGACGCTCCTCTTGCTCTTTGGTGTTGCAAGATCTCCAGATACACTAAGTTTAGTTTCAAGAAAACCATCCTAAGATTCTTGCAAACTAAGTCTCCTAAACCTTCCAACTAGCTTAATAGACTCACTTGGTCCACCCATCTCATAGATTGTAGGCAAAATTTTTACTAGTTTGTTCTTAAAAGGATTTTTTGAAAAAAAAAATACTTAAAACCTCACAATTCTTATCAACCTAAAAGGAGATTGCATACTATAAAAACCACACCACCCCAGGATTTTAGAGATGACAATCTTACTTATATGTAATTGAAAACAAGCAAGTATAAGTACTTACTCACTTGGGAAAAGGCTACCTAAATACCTCTATAACTTTTGATGCCATCTTTAAAAAAATTATAACTAATTCCTTAGTTTTCTGATTGTAAACAATGAAGAAAAACATATTTGTCGATCCTCATTATATTGAACAACTTGAGCGTGCTTACCATTAATGCTTGAGGAATACTTGTGTGAATGAGCTGACAATCAGTTGCTTGATTTTTAATCTGAGCCATCGATCATCCATCAAGATGGATCAATAGATAATTACAATCAAAGTAATTGATTAAAAAAAATTTGACTGCATGCGCATTTCACCTTTGTCTAATAAGAAAATCCCATGTAGATAGACATCCACTTTGTCAACACACTTAATTACCCACTAAGTAATTAAGAAAGCTTGGCATGTCATGGTTTCCCACTCACCCATGGGAAATAACCCACTTGTGCCTTTGATCAATCAAGATGGCAAAGAATAGCCAAGATTCAATCTCAAACCATTGGCTCATACCTTTCCTTGACTAAGTATCACCTTCCTGTACTTATAAAATCCTAACAAAAATGATGTCTAAGATCAAAAAATAACTATCGTATCCTAAACACATGCACAAGAAATCAACTCAAATATGGAAGAATTTTAGTCTTGATGTATCCTTAGCTAATTTTATCAACATTCCATATTTTCCTCTATTAATGTCCCTTTAGCCCCTTAGATTATTCCACATGGAAATCGCCCACCTCCCCACTGAGAAATGGAGGGTATGAGTGAGCCTCTCACGAGATGGTGGGGAGTGGTCAGGTTTGACCCACATCACCTACCATCAATCGTCTATCATTGCTCCATAAATTTCTTTGCACTTCTCCAAATCCTAGCAGGTCCCTTCACAAAGCAACATGTGCCAATCTGCTCACTCGCCTATGACATTTATTTAATATAAAATAAAATTAAACGGGGTGGCGAGGAGTAGTTAAGATGAAACCACGTCACCCAACAACCACCGTTGATTTCATTTTAATACCATTCATAGATCACTCAAAGGAACTTGGGGCTGCTAGTGTAGAAGACATGTGGCTTGCAACTGCTAGCCCATTGGAATAAAATAATGAAGAATGAAAAGGAGGGGGGCACGGGGAGCAGTTGTGATTTTCTTGTGATGATCGAACGATCATCACATAACCTAATATTTGAACGTCACAAATGTTAGTTTTAAAAGAGGGTCTTGATTAGGCACACAACGGATAAGGACATGAATGCATGGGTTAAGACCCTAGGCCCATGATTGGAAAAATTAATCCAAACTTAGGAAAAAAATAAAACCTAGACATATTTCAACCTGTATAAATAAAACAATATTTTTAATACGACCACGAGTAATGGCCAGGAAAATTCAGATCAAGGGGTTGGTAAAATGTAATGAACTCAATAGCATAAGTCACAACTTAGACAACCGAGAAAATTCTCTAGAAGGTCAATAATGAAATATAACGATTGCCATAGGTTTCATACTTAAAGGTTAATTTGGAAGGGTTTTGATAACACCAACCCTAAACATTGATGAAAAACATAACCCTAAGCCCCAGGGCAAGGGATTAAATTTTCTTTTGCAAGATTTTAAATGGAACCAAAGCAAATATTTTAAATATTCCATCAACAAGGACTTAGAAGTAGTCATTAGGTGAGGGAATGAGGTGCATAGTATAGAGTAACATATAGATGGTGGCCTCCTTTCCTATTGCAATATATAACCCAAATTTTATCCTTTAGTTGCATCAAATCACAATAGAAATAAAAGAAGTGTCAGGGATGCCAATGGAAATATAGTCATAAGGATAGGTGTTGAGATTATTGAGACAACCTACATATGCCCTAGCATTGATAGGTTTGTATAAATCACCAAGGAATCTACACAAAAGAGTATGACAAAGATCTAGATTCTTCTAAGAGGACAATTAATACCAACTGGTTGAAGACTCCTGGATCGACTATCTCAAGATGGCCCAAGACTTTCCCACATAGTGATTTCATTGAAGAGGTGAATGATCTAATAACTCTTCTCAATAGAGTGCAAGTTTTTCCTACCTCATCTACATTTTAAGACTAGATGTATTTATACATCAATATTATAAAGAGGGGAAAACAACATATTTTATGGGGTCAACATATTAGCGATCTGACATTCATGATCAGTTGATCAAAGTGCATACAACGTATAAATTCTACATCACATCCTACTTATTATATGTTGTTGCATCTATGGGAGATTTTCCTAGGTTGACAATAGAAGGAAATATAAGGGTGACTCCAAGCTACAGATACTTTCCATAGATTACTCTTGATGGGAGTGTTGTCTCCTAATATATTGCCCCTACTAAGTTGTAGAACTTAGGATATTGGAGAAACATGGGAATTTTTCTAGGTTGTGGGTCACCTAATGTAGAAAAGAACCTCCAAAGAAAGTTGTCTCTTATGGTACTCACCTAAACTACTCTAATGCTTTTGTAGAGAAAAGGGTAAGAAGGAAACAAAAAAATAAAAACTAATTCCTAGGGTGATGCACCAAATGGTTATCTAAGCTTGTACAACTACCTAGCACACACAATTTCAACCAACAACAAAGCTAACATGCACAACTCGATACTTTTATGTTGTTGCATAAATATTTCATAAGAAAGATATGACACTCGTAGTCCTAGAAGGATGATATACTTTCTTCACAACTTTGAATCTATTTGTATCACCAACATAACTTATAACATGCAACTTACATATTTCTTCTACCTAAAGGTGTTACTAATGAGACACAACAACAAGGAATAAGATACTTCACAAGTAATTGCATCAATCATCCAAACAAACTTAATGAAACAAAAATTGAGAAGGAAATTTTTTCTTAACTTTATTGATCTAGAAAGGTGAAACATTTCTATACATTCCTCTAAAAGAGTTACAATACTATCTCCTGCTGAAATAAAACTCCAAAATGAGTTACAATGTATGCTGGAAAAAGAAAAGAACTAACTCCAAACTAATGTTTGAAGTTGCTTTATGATTTTTTGAAAATTGCACAAAGATAGGAATCCTCCAACTACCTTGGTTGTACACACCAATAATGCCTAAAAAATAGCCCCCAAACTCCCTCCAAAAAGGCTCAAAGGTGAGGAAAAGGTCAAGCCTTGACTACCCATCATAAAAGCATCCAAAACTGCTCCAAACCAAATCAAAACAACCCTATATTCCCTCCACATGTTGGTCAACCTCCTCCAACTTCTCTATATGCTTGACACAAACAAAAAACCTCCAACCATATCCTTTGACCATATCTTGAAGACATACACATCTTTATCTTGCATTTACAAAACATTAATAAAGCAATTTATAACACACTACTTTAATAAAAAAATTACATTACAAATCAAATGAAAAAATAAAGCATCATTTAATTTATGGTTTGAGGATCAATACAAAATGCATGTCTTAAAAAGGAAAGTCCTTAGACACCTAGCAAGAATATAATGTGAAGGTATTAATTTAAATTGAAAATGTTTTAAAACAAGGCAAAAATGCCTTAGGGTGCTAGTCACTTAGGGTTGAAACCCTAAAACAAAACGTGGGAAAACATTTTGCATCATTCATTTTCATCCCTCACTTTTCACTCTTACTATGCCGCCATGGAAGTCTAGGGTTTTGTTGTGCATATCTCTCTAAGACCGTTTTTTGGAAAAGGATATCTTCGCTGGTAGCATGGTAAGTCTCTATCTGACAGTAATAATGATTTTTCCATCATTACCTATGGATAAAATGTTTTTTTGGAGCTCTTCAATACAAGAAAAGTAGTGAATTTTTTTTATTTCTATGTATTTTCTATGCTTCATGGCTTTTCCTTGCTTTATAAAATTATGGGTTTATTCTTTGCTAATATCAAGGGATTTAAAACCCTTTATATTTTCACATTCTTGGCTACTAGAAACACCTCACGGCTCTTTGGATTTTACCCTCCTTTGCTTGTATTGATGAGAGAAAAAATAAAGTTTATCATGCTCAGCCTACATAGCTTTGTTTCTAGATTTTTCATGATTTCCTTTGCAGGTACTTGATAGTTTTCATTTTCTATGTGGGCATTTTGATTCTCTTGCAAGAAAAATGAAAGAAAGTTCATTGTGGGTTCATATTTAACACCCCTTGCTCCCATGCTTTATTTATAATGCTCTCTAACATAGATGTGTGTTGAGTGTCGATTAAATATCATAATCCCTTCCATTTGCATCATTTACTTCAAATTACTTGTAGTTATAGCAATAAATAGTAGTTTAAGTCCTTATGACAGTGAGATCTCATCCACTACAGGTCTTATCATGTAATCTTTTGTCACTATAACACAATTTATAGTGTCTCCTTGTTCATTCTTCCTGACATCTCTTCATATTCACTTAGCTATCTTATAATATATTATTAGTTTGATGAAGATACTTCACCTTTAAATTAAATAGAAAAAACAACCTCATTTCTAGATTCGCCTTTATTGGCCTATATGGTTCTAGCAAGCATCTGGTTAATCCTTTCTCGTGAAAACTCACCAACATTTTCTCTTGATTCAATGAAGTTTCCCTTAAGACTATCACCTATGTTTCACTATTATAGGAGCACTGTACAGTCTTAATGTTCTTCTAAAATTCACTAATAAAACATGAAAGACTATCATAAATCTTGCACTGTCACCTTTCTTACCAAAGGTCACTACCAAACTGTCAAGCACTCATTCATGAGATTTTCTTTCTATAGCTTTTGAGTTCTCTTTTGGTCTAACATGATTTTTCTAATTGATGACATTATCATTTGGTGCCAAGGAAATAAAAATTGGAGAAGAAGTATCAATGTGAGATTCAAAATGAACATTCCAAACATTAGACAGTTGATCCGAGAATAGCTGATAACTCTAAAAAATATCTGAGGCAAACTGAGAACAAAGATCATGTCATATAATTCCATTTAAAGTTGGATGAGGTATTTCCATTGGGTATACTCTATCTCTAAGACCAACATTACTTCCCAACAACATATGTTCACTCATGTCCTTCTATCTTTTCTCTTTTCTACCATAGTGATCTCCACTTAATGGTATGCTACAACGAGATTTCTTTATGCATTCAATGTGGTTGTTTAATGTAACCTCCTTTCATGGCACCTTGTTATTGACCCAATTCCTTCCAAAAGTCTTTCTTGTTTCTTTTGTATAATTCACTTTTCTTCACTATCCATGGTAGTCCTAGGTTATCCTTTTTCTTTCCTACCCATTGACTATCCATGTCACTATATACTGAAATTACTTCTATGATTATCCTATCACAATGACAACTTACTCTCACTTGGCCAAAGGGACTGTACACTTTGTATTACAAAGAAATGTCAATAAAATGAAAACTACTTCAATGGACCTGAGGACTATCCCTATTTCTTATTTTGATAAGTGACTTAAAACAACTCACATCGTAAGTGATGATCACTTGTCAAAAGTTGATAAGTGTGATGAATTAGCTCTCTTATCCCTATCAAAAACTAGAGGGAAGCATGCAGGGCTCAACCCTTGTGGGAGCCCATTTCACTCCACATGTTATGATATCAAATGAAAATACTCCAAAAATGAGAATTTCACCTATACCTGCACAATGAGAAAACATGTTAGATAAAAAAATGAAGCACATTACATGACACTTGTTTATGAAAATCCTCTACTTTCTTGGTCTTTGTGATATCACAAACTATTTCAATGCCTTATGAGAATAGAGTATATATTTGTTGATGTGGCATATGTAGAGATTTTGGGTCCCAAGATCTAACACAACCACTCTCATCTTATGCTTGCATTCTTGGAGTAGTAGGAAAACAACCTTTGGAGCAATCAAGTAGGAGGGGTTGGACAAGGATGTAGCTTTGCAACCTAGGGTTCATCATTCAAGCAATGATGGATCCCTACTCTTTCCATAGGCTTATTTTCTTATTGTTTGAAATCTTTAAATGTATAATTTATTTCCTATTTTGTATTGAAATATTAATTCCCATGGCTTGTGTGGGAAACCATACATTTGTATTTATCAATAAAAGATAGTATTTAATGCAAAATATGTTGATTTCATTACTTATACGATTTTGTATAATGAACTATAATTCAATTGATAATGCTTTTGTTCATATGAATATAACTTAGTAGAATTGAATGTATACATTTTATCTTTTATTTGCAAACACAATTTCAACTCTACCTGATTGAGCTAGAAGAAAAATCAGGTAATAGGGAGAATTCACCATTTTCAAAGAGTGAATGATGCATATTTTCCTCCATTTATGTGTACATTTGATCCTGAATTGGAAAGAAAAAGAGTGTTAGATGAGGTTTGGGCAATGGTAAACAATTATGTCTATCTCTACCAATAAGTTTCCACTTTAACATATCTAAGCGTTTGTTGTTTTGTGGGATATCCATATATGCTCCCGTGATACCCCAACAATAATATTGTATTGATAGAATTGTGCAGAAAGATAATTGTAGTGCATAGTAAGCATATAGAATCCCACAAGACAGGATTCAAGTTTCCATTTACCATTGATAGGTGGTCCATTCAGACCTCTCTGAAAGTCAAATCCATTGAGATTGAAATGCAGTTGTTCACATTGAAAATGTTTAAGAAAAGAATAGATTTTGATTACCAAGGTATGAAGGATCAAATCAAGAAAGCACATGTGCATGTACATAGGATTGAGGATGTGTGGGCTAGTTATAGGACCGAGAAAGAAATCAAAAAGTTGGACTACTATAGATTAACTTTGGAGTAGATTAATGAGCTAGATTTGGCTGATATTCTTGAAGGAATGGAAAATAATGGTGAAATCTTGGACCTCGCCTATTAGGGGAACAACATTTTAGGATCCCCTCTACCCCCTATCTTATGGTCACAAAAGGAGGTAACTTTAATTTGAGAAAGGTTTGAACCAATTCTTGCTAACACTAATGTATGGTTAGAAGAAGAGGAATTCAATTGAAACACTTTCTCATTGGGTCAGAGGAGGAGTGACACAATCCTACAGGTAAGAAATACAAATTGAGGACGAAGAACAAGAGTGATGATCCTACTTCTAGTGGGCCTTTTAAGACCAAGATCAAGTTTGATGTAAAAGGTGGTAAGAAGAAAAGAAAAGAAACCATAGAAAGGCCATTTTTTGAAGGAGAAGAGGAATCAGTTCAAGAGGAGAGGCAAATAGAGGAAGGACAACATGAAGAGGCAGAGATTTCTCCTCATGAGAATATTTTTGAAGAGCTACCTATCTCTTCTTCTTTCATTTCTAATATTGTACCTACCCCTACTCCTGCTACAATAGTTGATCAACCCTTTTCATCTACTATAGTCAATCCTATAGTCACTGTTAATGTTCCCCCCATAGTATTAGTCTATTCCATCCATTCATCCCCTTCAGGTTCTATCTTTGAAAGTTGCAAACAAGGTTTGGATAATGTGTCAGATTCACTTATGTCTTTGCCTAGTCTATCATCACCATCATTTGACATAACTTCTCATTCCAACTTAGAAAAATTCATGACTAAGTTCGTGCAAGTGAGATAGGCGCCCCTGTTGAGACACCAAAAATAGCTCCAAATACTTGCAGTGATTAATGGCACAATTCCCAATGCAAGACATTGTGAAGTGGAGTGTATTTGTTGTAGGAATAGTAGTGAGAAGAATATATTGTGAGTTGTTGTAGATATAGATATAGTTGTAGATATATTTGTATAAGAATTATTGATTCTAGATTTAATACATAAAGCTATCCCCTACTCAAAGTGGATGTAGCCATTTGGTGAACCACATTAAAAAACTTTGTTGTTCCCTTTTGCATGGATTCTATATTTTGTTTATGTGTGATTATTTGTTTTGGTATATATTGTTCTTTCTTGATCTATAATTGGTATTAGAGCTTAGTGAAGAAGGTTGGTGTTGAAACAGTGTTTCGAAAATCGGTGAAGAATTTCCAGAAGTATGGATGACATAGAAAAATAGAAGATTGAGAAGTTCATAGGACAAAACTTTAGATTGTGGAAGGTTTTAAAAAAATTGTTTATGATTATGTAGGATCTCTCAAAGGTACTACTAGGGAAATCCAAAGGGAAAGGTTCTCTATTAGATAAAGAGTGGGAGAAATTGGATAAGAAAGAAAGGGAAACTATTTTTCTTTTGTTGTCCAGTAATGTGCTATTCAATGTTTCAGGTGAGAAGACAATGTAGGAGATTTGGGATAAAATTTATTTAATGTATGAGATGGCTTTGGCATCAAACAAGGTATTTATCATGAAGAAACTATATAATTTGAAAATGAGAGAAGGTAGGATCATGTAAAATTACCTCAATGAATTTAATACTTTGGTCACCCAATTGATTTCAATGGGTATCAATTTAGATTATGAGATCAAGGAAATCTTGCTATTATATTCTTTATTGAATAGTTTGGAAGGAGTGGTGATGGTAGTTAGCACCTCGGTGGCTACCAAAAGTAAATTAAAATTTGATGATGTTGCAACCACACTTCATAGTGAAGACATGAGGAGGAAGATTCAAGAGCCCTCATTTGGTGATGCCTTGACTGGTGTGAGTACTAAAAATAGAGGAAGGGTTCAAGATAAAGGTAGAAATATCGACAGAGGAAGATCAAAGTCCAGGGGCAAAAATGGAGAATGTTTGTTTTGTAGCAAGAAAAGTGACATAAAAAAGAACTGTTGGAACTACAAAAAGGCACAAGTAAAGGTGATCAATAAAGAATACATTTGAAACAACATACCAAGAAGATGTAGGTGTTCTTATTTTAATCGAAGAAGAAATTACAACTAATGGTTGGGTGCTTGATTGAGGTTCATCGTTTCATGTCACTCCGTGCAAGGAGTATTTCATAAATTTACAAATTGGTGATTTTGGTAAGGTTTTCCTTGGTAACAATGAATCTTGTGATGTTGTTGGAAAATGGGATATTTCTTTAAAACTGAAAAATGGATATACTTGGTTGTTACATGATGTTAGATATGTTCCCCAACTCAAACAAATTGTAATATCGGCTAGACAATTGGGTTCTCAAGGTTGTGAAATTAGTTTTGAATCTAATAGATACAAAGTTAAAATGAGGGCCTTGGTAATTGCAAGGGGAAAAAAATTAGGCACCTTGTATGTAATAGAGAGTCATGTTGAAGTGGGAGTTGTTCTTCCTACTTCAGGTTCATCATTGTGTGAAATATGGACTACCTAGAAACATTTTTTAGATCAATTAGATGCTGAAAATGATTTTGTTATTAATAATTTTATTAGAATGCTTGATAGTGAAATTTTTAGGGGCCGGTTAGATGATAGTGAGCAGGTTGATGCCAAAGAACTTGGGGCAACTAAAATTGATGGTGATTCTCAATTCAAGTAGAGTGCAAGTTGTGACACTTTAGATTATTTGAATGTCATTGGACATGGTTCGTCAGATGCTTTGATGAAGATCGTAATGAGGGAGAAGTTTGAGTTTTATAGAAATTATCTAGGCATTGTCAAGTTGTGACAATAAGCCTGATGTGGGGGATATCTCAGTGCAACTCTTGTAGATCAGATTGGGATGCAAGTGGAAGTTTGTTAGTGTAACATACACCATTTTTTAGCCCAATCCTTAGCCTATGTAATGGTTTTGACAACCACCACTCCCTCTCTTTGCATCGGCCTATGCATGTTTCTTACTCCCATGATGAGGTTGAAATTAGTGCATTATTGGAGGTTATTTTTAGTCAGCTATTGTTAGACATTGTGGAGTGGAGTGTATTTGATGTAGGAACAATAATGAGAAGAATATATTGTGATATGTTGTAGATATAGATATAGTTTCAGATATATTTTTATGAGAATTATTGATTCTGGATTTAATATAGAGAGCTATCCCCTGCTCAAAGTGGTTGTAGCCATTTGGTGAACCACGTTAAAAAAATTTGTTGTTCCCTTTTGCATGGATTCTATATTTTGTTTATCTATTTGGTTATTTGGTTTTGGTCTGAATTTTTATTTCTTCTCTACATACTCAACCATCCTCTGGGTATGTGCAAGATCATGATGGCCCAAAAAGTGGCGATATGTAAGTGATATGATGATCCATGTGGCTGACGACTTTTTTTTTTTTACCCAAAATTGATTAAACGAAAAGGGTTTTTAAAGGAGATTCTTGGCTTTCCACCCATATAAATTATACTTTACCTTGAATATAATAAATAATTATTATTCATTTTCTATTTGAATTATGACTAAAGTCCTAATTGATAGGCTGATTGAAAAACATCTATAACTTTTAAACGATATCAAATTTTTTGAATCCAAAATATGCTTCACATACTATAGGATTAAAAAACAAAATGAATTCCATGAAGTTTTGACCAAGTTAAGGTGGTTAGATAGACGCTTTTTTATATTTTTTAAAAGTTGTAATAAAAAATTCATAATTAATTATTTACTTGGAAACAAATTATAAAAAAATATGCATCACATCGAGACATGAGTCCTCTACTTATATCTAAGATATTATAAGAAAATATTATCATTTTATTGTGGTTAGGGTGGTCAAACAAACACCTACTTCTTGTTTTTACCCTGAAATTTAAGTACTACTCCATTAAAATTTCAAATTTTGACCAAATAGATTTTTAGAATTAAAATAAAGGTCTAGTAGTTTAGAAACTACTTTCAATTTTCTACATATTCTATTTTTACATGTTTTTGAAATAATATAGATAACTTATTCAAATTTTTACATCAAGTTGCCTAACTCTGATTTTCTGAATTTTCATTGCCACTTAAGGGCCTTTTTTTTCCATGATGATCTTGCAGATACCCCTCTCTTTAAATGGACTCCATGGCTTAGTCAAATCATGCCACATTTCCTACATACCATTTCATCAACCATCAAATCGATACCAGGAGCTTCCATCATCTTGTGTTGCCTCACTAAAGAGGCATTGTCAACTTAAATGCCTCCTCCAACATGGGCTCAACAGTTTACCATGTGGTGGTGTTTCACCTGAATCAAGTCCTCCGTCGGCCTCCAACTCCTACAAAGCTCTTCCATGACATCAACCTCCCATTATAAATAAACTACTAGTTCTCATTGACTCATTCAATCAACACACTGCCTAATCATAGGCATATTTGTAGTCCCTCTATTTATTGTTGATCATTAACTTTATATTAATAGTTCAATTTTGTAAGGGATTCCAATTTTTTTTTCATTTTACAATAACTTGCAAGTGGGGAGGTCACTTTAACGGGGGTTTTCATTTTATTGAGTTTTAAAAGGAATACTTAATCTATATATTCTTTATCTACCTCATGACATAAACTTGTAAGGTCTCAAAATAATAAATAAGTTTATAATTCCACTCGCATAAAGTGCCACAAAAATTGAATGTGTATTCCTTAGTGAGGGGATACTTACATTGAATTATAAAGTGTAATGGGGGGTTGTGTAGTGTCTTGATTTACCATCATAGTAAAGTTGAAAAGTATTTAGTGTTCCCCTTTAGGTTCGTGACATGGACTAATCGCCTCCCGTGGATCCATTAACTTTGGCATTTGTATCAAAAATTAACGGGTTGACCTTTTGGTTTAACATGAAGTGTGGGACAACAATTGGTATTAGAGCCAAAGGTGTCAGGTTTGAATCCCCTTGGGTAATGCTTAGGGGAGATTTTTGAACAATATTCAATACCACCCTTCAAGGTTTGTGACATGGACTAACCGCCTTTGATGGATCCATTAACTCTGGTGTTTGTATAAAAAATTAATGGGTCAACCTTTTGGTTTAAGGGAAAGTGTGGGCCAACAAGTAATGGATCCTCATGATTCTTGTGTCATGTGTGTGTTGCCTTGATTTTCCATCACAATAATGGATCCTTGTGATTCTTCTATCATGTGTGTGTGCCTTGATACACACTCTTTTTTCAGTTTCTTGTACATCTTTTGGACCTAATTTTGGGTCTAAATTCCTTGCACACTTTTCTGTCTGATTTTAGTTGGTCTGATTATACCTCTTAGGATTAAGGGGGGATAATGAAAGTTTTATTCTAATTCTTCTTTCAATAGAGCCATGGATGAACCTTACTTTTGGGGAGTCTCATAGACCTTCAATCTTTATCTCTCGTATGGTGGATTATTTCAATGGATCATATTTTGTGAGATTCTAGTAATTAAGTAGAGCACCATGATGCATATTTTAGTAGTGTACTACATGTCACTCATGTATTTATTGACCATACTCCATAATCAAAGTACTATTTGTATTTTCAACTTCACAGTCATCTGTGTATGCATGGTCGAGTAGTGTTCCATATGTTCACTCATGCAATGTTTTGTATCTCTTATCTTGATCTACATTTCTTGGAGGTTCATTGATTTCAACAAACGCTAGTTCATCTTTGGAAAATTTTACAACTTTGACATGCTTCAGAAGTTCTTCAACATAATGTTCCTATCTTCATAGGACATCTTTTGAGAAGTTCGTTTCCTTCTCTTATCTCTCTTTGAAAGATGGTTTTTCCCCATTGGGTTTTTTATCTTTCTCCATTTGCAAGAGATTGCATTCTACATGGGTACTTCACCAAGCCTCATAGCTGGGAATTATTTCTTTGTATCTATTGTACTCTTTTGATCTGCCCAAGTATCACTTAAGGGGGTGCTAAAGTGAATAATTTATCTATATTCACTATAGCTTAAGTGTATTTAGGTTGATGAGGTTAGACAACATCTTGTCTAATTGAATGTGTAACCTTTTAGGCCTCTAGAGGTTATCTAATTGTTTGGTAAACCTCATGTGCATACCTTTTGAGGTTGGAAGACTTTCCATCCCACCTTAAAGGTCACTTTTGTAGTCAACACTTGTCACCAAGGTTGATGACTTGGTCAAATAGGTTGTTGGTTTGCACATTTCAAGTGATCCAAAGTTTGACACCTATAGGAAACTTGTCTACTTATTTGTCCCACATCATGGGGCACTTGTCAATCCACATGATAGGTGGATTGCCTCTTCATTTCCTATATATGCAAGGCTTCCTCATCATTGTATTTGGGTCAACTTTATACATGATTTGCAATTGTTCATTTGTGATTGTGATTTATTCTCCATTGTTAAAGGTTCTTAAATTTGAGTCAAATTCACTGATCAATATTTATTGAGTAGTGGTTCACATCAACTTATCTCTCATGAGAATGAATAGTCCACTTAGATTCACACAAACCCATCTCATAAACTAATGGTCCATTTTAATTTGTACAAACCCATTTGTCAATTTATACTATTAAGTTTCAAAATAAATTTAATAAACCAATATTCAATCTTGAACAAGGATGGATATTAGAGAATTTTTACAATTTAATATAATAAATAATATAAAAGATAATCATTAAAAAATATTTATCAATTAAATACCATACAAATAAATAAAAATAAATTCTATCAAATTTTATAATTTTGAGAATGAAAATGTTTTGATTAGGGGTTTTTCGGGTGCATGAGCTCTGCTAGGGTTTTGAGTTTTCTGAGGTCATTCGTGGCCCCTCCTGTGTCATACTACGCTTATTGCATAGGATTTTGGTTCCTCCATTGCGTACGGCCGCATTTACTGGGCTTTTAGGGGTTTATTATGCCTTCAACCGGCTCTAACCCAACAATTCTTGCTAGTGTTGGTGGTTCGACAGCACAGTTTAATGGCTCCCCCACCTAACAAATGCCCTCAGAAATTTGTTCTGAAAGTCTTTCACAAGGTAAGCATTCTGATGCTCCTACTGATGTAGTATTTCCTTTACCTGATTTTGATTCTGCATGCCAATGGCTTGAAAAACACACCCTTGTGGGTTATTTTGTTGGGAGGACTCCCCATGAAAGTGTGCTAAAAGACTGCATTAACAAAGCCTAGGTCCCTCATACGGTCCACCTTGATATGGTCCAAAATCTGACCAAGGGTTTTTTCTTGTTTCGCTTCGTGGAAGTAAACCATGTCCAAGCCATTCTGGGTCATGGACCCTGGTATGTTCGTTCCTCCTTGTTGGTTTTCTAGTCCTAGACTCAGGATTTTGCTATCTCCGAGGACACCAAAATGCATGTGCCGGTCTAGATTGAGTTTCCCAGGTTGCCCTTGCCATGTGTGCCCTTCTTGCACCATATTGCTTCCTCTCTAGGGAAGGTTGTTTGCATTGAACCTGATAAGTTCTTTCAAGCTCATCCTCAGAAGAGGGTTTGTGTGGAAGTTGATTTATCCAAAGATTTGAAAGAGACTATTGACCTTCAAATCGGGGATATTCGCCACTCCCAAAAAATCACGTATTTTAACCTTCCCAACACGTGCTACCAGTGCCAATCAGCTGATCATAAGATCACGGACTACCCTTTGTTAGTTCCCCGTACTATTTCTCAACCGCGGGGTGCTGAAAAGCCTCGTCAGATAGAGCCTTCGGCTAAGGCGGACACAAAGTGGACCATGGTCACCAACTGGAAAAATAAGTCACATGGTTCTGGGTCAGCTCCCAAAGCCTTGGAACTGACCCCGCAGGTTTCAAACCCTTCAAAGAAGGGGAAGGCCACTTCCGCAGGAGTGGCTTCTGCTGTTTTACAGCCCAAGCCACAAGTCGCGCCCTAGGCTACTACAGTTTTATGTGCTCAACCGGCATTTTCCGTTGGTGTGGAGACCCAACGGCATTCTCGCAGCCGGTCTCCTCCACCGGAAGAAGGTGAATATGTGCCAGAAAATCGGAGGTATTCACCCTCTATTCAAATGGGTTCAGTTCTGCAAGAGTTTTTGAAGAATAGCTTCTCTTCCCTATGTGAAGAGGACCGGGATTCTGCAAGCATGGAAGATTTGCCATGAATTTTCTCTCATGGAATGTTCGAGGTCTCACAGACCTCTCAAGGAAGTATTTTGTTAGGAATACTTTGAAGAATTTTCCACAGATTGAAGTGCTTTGTCTCCAGGAAGTTAAAATTTTAGGTTTTTTGCTTGCTTCGGCTTGTTGCTCTATTTGGCCAACCAGCACTATGTTCTGTACCTTGCATGAGGCTGGTCATGGTGGAGCAGCTACTCTTTTGGCCCCACGGTTGCTTCCTTATGTGGTTGACCGTAGGGTGGATCCCTCCCAACGGGCTGTCTAGACTCTTCTCAATATTGAAAATCATTCATTTGGGATTATCAATATTTACGCCTCTAATGATGTTGTGGAGCGCTACTTGCTTTGGCGATGGCTTGCAGAATCTTTGCCAGTTGCCACCTGGTTGCTCTGTGGGGATTTCAACATGGTTGAAATGGCATATGATAAAATTGGCACTGTACCTTTTCGTTGGGCTGCAGGTGAAAGGGAGGCGTGGTTTTACATGCGCAATAAATTGGGGCTTTTGATCCCAATCTGGGTTACCATCATTCTCATTCCCTCTAGCACACTTGGTGTAACTACAGAGCTGGTGCTAACAGAGTCTTTAAGCACCTTAATCATGCTATGATCTCGGCACAATATTTTTTTTCTTTCAAAAGCTTTGCCTTGCCTGTTAAGCCACTTGTGGATGTGACCCTTTCGAATCACTTCCCCATTCAATTTTGGATTGAGTGGGATACTTGGCAACCTCGCACATGTAAGATGCAATTCTTTTTGAACACGTCTCTGCAACATCACAAGCCCACCATGTCCCACATTCTTCGAGTGTGGAATTTAGAGTGCCGTCCGTCTGGCAATACGGGTTGGATTGCTTGGTGGAATGATGCTATCATTCATACTGTGCGCTTCCTACGCATTTATGGGCGATAGCTTGCTTTATTCCATTGGCGCTCTTACGAGTCCACCACTGTTGACTTGCGTGCTGCTACGAAGGCCTTAGCGGCTTGTCCTTTCTCTCCGTCACATCAAGTCCGGGTGGTGGACTTAAGACACCAGAAGCAAGTGGCTGATAGCTATTCTGCTAGGGGTGCTCAAATCAAGGCGCGGCTCCACTGGCTCAAAATTGGGGACTGTGCCTCCAAAGAATTTTTTTTGGCTTTTCGTGCTAGGCACTCCTCCCCAGGCATTAAAGCCATCAAAGATGGTAATCAAGTGCTCTCTGAGCTACCTGACATTCTCCAAGCTCTTGTGTGTCACTATGAGCAAGTTTTCACGGCTCAGGACCCCACGCCTATGCGCTAGCAAGCCCTTCAGAGCTGCCTTGCTGTTGTGCCTCATAGGCTTTCTTCAGCCCAGATTAATTTTTTTGATCAATTATTAACAATTGATGATCTCAAGGAAGCTGTTTCCTCCATGGCCGATGACAAGGCTCCTGGGATTGATGGTTTCCCCTGTGAATTGTATAAAGCGATTTGGGACTGTATTGGGAGTGACCTTCATCATGTGTATCTTGAAGCCTTTCAGAACAATTATTTAGGCAATTTAATAAATAAAGGCAATATTAAATTCATACCTAAGTTTGGAGATTCAGAGGATATTTGTAACTGGTGGCCCATCACGCTTCTTAATGTCTCTTATAAAATTATTGACAGAGCCTTGGCTCTAAAAATTTGCCACCTCCTACCTCAGATTGTGCATCCCGAGTAGACTGGATTCATCAAATCCAGGTTCATTCTTGACAACATTATTGCTGTTTGGGAAGGCATGGAGTGGGCCCGACGTTCGAACCAGAAAGCCATGTTTATTAAAATCGATTTTGCTAAAGCATATGACTACATTGAATGGCCTTTCATTCTTGCGATATTATAGGCATTGGGTTTTGGAGCCAATTTTCTTTAGTCCATTCGCATGCTTTTTTCCAATGCCTCGGCTTGCATCTCCATTAATGGCCGCGAGTCCTCTGCTTTTGGCCTCTTTCATTCTATTCGCTAGGGATGCCCTCTTGCCCCTGCATTGTATGTTCTAGCAGTTGAGGGTTTTAGATATCTCCTGGCCAATGCTATCTCCCAACAGCGTGTTAAAGGAATAACACTCCCAAATTCTCAAGAGCAGCTTGTCAATGGGCATTTTGCTGATGACTCCTTCCTCACTCTCTTAGAGGATGAAGGTTCGATCACTGCTGCCCTTGAATGCCTTGACACTTTTTTTCTTGCATCTGGTTCTGCAATTCAATGGCACAAAACATTGTGCTACAGACAGTCTATGCTTCCCACTCCTGCATGGCTTCAATCCTATAACTGGAAGTGGATTGGTCAAGGGGAAATCTTCTGCTTCTTGTGCATTCTGTTCACCTTCTAGGCTTCCCCCCGAGAGCTCTGGCAAGTCATGCTCTCCAGAATTGAGCAAAAGTTGGCCTATTGGATTACCAAGCCTCTCTTGCTGGCAGGAAAATTCCAGGTGTGCTCTAAAGTTTTGGCTGCCACCCATGTCTATTATTCTTCCTGTTGGGCTCCTTCTAAAGCAGCCTATAGCAGACTCGAGAAGTTGCTCCATGATTTTCTTTAGGCCTCTTCTGAGACCCATAAGGGGTTTCATCGAGTCGCTTGGGAATTTTGTTGTCTTCCCAAGGAGTTGGGAGGGCTCGGCTTGCTTTCCACTCAACGATAGGGAACTGCCCTCTATGTCAAATAGATCATCCATGCGCTTATTGGAGATGAAGCCTAGAAAGTTCTCCTCAGACATTGCATTCAGTCTGGGTTTCCCATTCACAAACCCGCCTGGAAAGGCATTGGCTTCCAAACCCTGCTGGTGATGACGGAGCTGGTTCAAATTATTGGCTCCTTTGTGGCTAAAAGCATTTGGCATTCTGGGGAAAATGTCAAGCCCTGGCTCCGTTGGGCTGGTGCTAGGTTTCGTGATGGGCTCTCCATCAACTAGCATAATCTATGGTGCTCTCCCCTTCTTGCCCAGAATGGTCAACCCCTGGCCAAGTTGCCTTGGCTCAAAGCTCTCCGATTTCATAAGAAGGGCATTCAGACACTACACCAGCTCTTCCACTAGGCTACCATGAGTATTATGTAGTGGGATGTTTTTAAAACTCATTACAGCCTTCAAAACTAGGACCATCCTACTTTTGACGGTCTGGTGAACGCCATTCCGCCATAGATTCTTCACAAAGTTGGTATTTGTGCGTACAAACCTTGGTGGAAAGACTGGAAATGGTTTCTAGATACTCCTCTTAGGAGCTACAAGCCACGACTTGGTTACAGGTGGCTTTCACCCCATTTCCCTATGCTCAGCTCGTTGAACTAGAGGTGGCTTCTTAACTCCTTAGCCTTTACTTGGCATAGGAGGTTTGATGCCATTTGGTCTGCAAGTGTTAATCCAAAGCTGGCCCACTTTGCTTGGTGTATTCTTTTCCAAGGCTTGCCTGTGGGTTCTTGGCTAGTTCATTTGGGGGTCTCTGACCCTCGCTACCCATTTTGTGGGCAGCCTGAAAGCTTCAAGCACCTTTTTTGGTTTTGTCCCAGAGCTCAGCAGTTCTGGACTTGGATTCATGATTTCTTTCGACCTTTTAGGCCTGAACCCTTTTCGTGGCATATGGTTCTTCTGGGGGACCCGCCTGGAACCCTGGCTAAGTTCACCCAGATTTGGCACACTTTCAGAATGGAAATCCTTTTCAGTATTTGGAAAGACAGAAATGCTTGTATTTTTGCTCATTCGCATATAGATATTAATGTTTCTATTTATGCTAAAGCTATTATATGCTCTAATGTTATGTTACAGATTCAAGTGCAAGCCAATAAGGTTGCACTGGAAGTGGCTCACCTACAGGTTCTCCTGGACCACTGGGGCAATGCCACTTGTACTATGGCTCAAATTCCTGACTCGCCCTCCTCCTCCTGCCACCGGTCGCCCTCTCAAGGCCAGAAGTGGAGTGATTCCATGCGGGCTCGCTCCCAGCCTCCTCCTCAGAGGGATTCTCGGCCTCCTCGATGGACTCATTCACCTCCGTTGCGACCTGGTCAGGGTTGGCACTCTAGTGGTGTGCTGAGGAATAGTGGTGGCGGCTCTGGGTGGCCTGCGGATGCTCCTCCTGACTCTGGCTCTAGTTGGCCCTCCTCTGGGAAAATATTTTCACGGCTTGCTCTTGCAATCTCGCCTCAGCACGAGGATAAAGAAAAAGAAGATAAAAATGATGATGGTTGGGGTGCTCCTCCTGACGGCACTCCTAACCCCACTGATGTATGGGGTGGAAATTTGGATGACCAGGATCCCACAGGATCTACTGGCACTACCTTAGCTGCATAGTTTTCATTTCATTTTTTTTCTAGGCTAGGCCCATGTGACTTTAGTTAATTTTGTTGGGCTGGGCCCATGTCTCTTTCGGGGTGTGCTTTTCTACCACCCAACCCTTTTTTGTGAATTTTGTACTTTATTTATTTTAATATAGATATCTGGAAAATTCATCAAATTTTTTTTTTATAATTTTAAGTAAAAAAATTATAAGAAAATAGAAGAACTTGAAAATTAGAATGCGTAAAAAAAGTATCAAAATCTATAATATTTTTAAAAAGTATAATATGATTAAAATAATATATATATATATATATATATATATATATTATATTCCTTAATATTAAAAAATAGAATTGTTCACAGAAATTTAACTACAAAGTAAATGAATGATTTCATCCTCATAATAGATCAGAGAGTGTGATTTGATATCATTAATTTAAATAGATTACCCCATAGAAAAGACATTTGTCGGTGCGTGTGTTATCTATCATTATGTTTAATGATGTTCTGCTCAGATGGTCTCACCGGCTTAATATTTTTATTTTTTATATTCATTAATATTAAAAAATAGAATTGTTCATAGAAATTTAACTACAAATTAAATGAATGATTTCATCCTCATAATAGATCATAGAGTGTGATTTGATATCATTAATTAAATAGATTACCCCATAGAAAATATGTTTGTCGGTGCCCATGTCATCTATCGTTATGTCTAATGATGTTCTGCTCAGATGGTCTCACCGGCTTAATATTTTTATTTTTTATATTCATTAATATTAGAACATAGAATTGTTCACAGAAAAGACGTTCATCGTTGCCCATATTATCTATTGCTATGTCTAATGATGTTCTGCTCAGATGGTCTCACCGGCTTAATATTTTAATTTTTTATATTCATTGATATTAAAAAATAGAATTGTTCACAGAAAAGACGTTTGTCGTTGCCCATATTATTGCCCATGTTATCTATTGCTATGTCTAATGATTTTCTATCTTGTTATGGATGTACATACTTGTAATCATGTAATGAATTGATGGATTAATGAAGATTGGGCAGTAGTACGTGGAGGATTGCACGTTGTAATATTTTGTGTTTATATATGGTTGATTATGTTTATGAATGTGATTCATGTCCATTCACCACCATCAAGACAAAAGGTTACTTCCGAAACAATAGAGAGATTTTAAATTGAAGCAAATCGTGAGCCTACTTCAAAGACTTTATTTAATATTGTTTGCAAGGCTCATTTGCAACAAACAAATTACATTTAAGCTGCACACTAACACTCAGAATCCATTTGGATAGATAAGGTTGTCCTCCATAAAATTATGTCTAGGGAAATTTGATGATTTGAAAGGGTAACAGTAATTGTCTTTTGAAGGCTTAAAAAACTACTTATTTGTCCAACATGATCAATCAAATCACTTTTGATAGAGAAATGATAGTACAGTGCACCCCACAACAAATGGCTAACAATGTGTTGGTGATAAATTAAATTTAATGTGAAAACCAATTAATTCAATTTGTTAATGCTAACTTGAGTGAACAAGACAATATTGTGTTTGCAGTGAATAGCAGAATGGTAGATTGCAACTCTGTTTGCAGTGAATAGCGAGAATATTTTAAAGCTTTCTTGGCTTGTGGAGTGTATTACATGCCACGACAACAAGAATACAAAGACAGTGGTAGTCATGTTCATATAATTCGATTAGGACAATAAGAGATTTGTATAAAATTATTTCAAGTCTGCAGTAAGAGTTCAATTTACTAATCAACACAAATTTAAATATAAAAATCAAATATATGATTGTATAAAAATTACTCGTTGATATTGTCTTTATATTTACATTCAAATAGATAAATATTAATATTAATTATTTTTATTGATTATAAAAGAAAATAGTGGATTATTAATAAGGATGATTGAGCTCTTTCTTGGAAAGATTCTTGTCGTCTTAATCCTCCTATCGTTTCAATCTTTCCCCAACTTCTTCCCTTGAGTGAAATATTTCTTGCAATTGGGTGATCTAAAGTTGCAAATTTTAAGACCACTATTCAATTGAGTAGATCCCAAATCTATCATTAGAAGGATCCTACTATTCATGCTTCTCTTGCCTCTATTCTTCTTAATGTGCCTCGCAATTGTCTAGAGAATTCTAATATGATTGCTTGGGACAATGAGTCGAAAGGCAGTTACTCAATAGCTCTTGGCTATTAGTATCTTTAGCAGAGGAATGGTATTAATAGAAATTTTCCTTGGTGGAGGAAAATTTGGAAAAAATTTAGTTGTTCAAAATGGAATCTTTTCATTTGGCTTATGTGCTAGAATACGTTCTTCACTTGGCATAATATTTTGAAAAAAATATTTTTTGTCCTTTCAAATGTGTTCTATGATAATGCTCTAGATCTCTTTTTTGAGTGTCCTTATTCCTTAGACCTATGGAGCTTCGAGCAGGGAATATGGAATAATCCTATGATTCATGCTTCTTCATTAGTTGAATTTTGGTCTAGCTTGGGGTATCCACCTACAATGGTGCTTTATTTAGTTGTTTCTTGGGATCTAGGTCAGGACTATTTTTATTCTTTGGAAAATTTGGTTCGAGAGAAATAGAGAAATTTTTCAAGATCATCAAAGCCTTCCTATTCAAGTTTGACAAAAGATAAAGATTAGTTTAGGAACCTATTGTTGCTAAAGTTCCCTTGAAGAGGTCATCTACCCTTTTAATTTCCAAATTTCTAGTAATCTTCATTTCTCCTCTTCTTGAACTTCTCCTTTTCCAACTAGTGTTTGGAGGCATGTTTCCATAAAAGTGAATAGGACTATAAGAGGCCTCCTCTTCCTCCTATTGTTTTTTAAAAGTCAAATCTAATGGTTCTTTGAGGGGTAATGTTGGGATTGCTAGAATTGAGCGAATATGCCGATATAATCATGGATTGGCTCATTTCTTCTTTTATTCTATTATGGGATAATGTACTAATAGTCAAATGGAGGCTTATGTTGTTTTGGTTGCTATGACTAAAGCTTGCTAGATGGGATGAAAAAAATCTATTTGTGAGATGCAATTTATGAACGTTTCTACTAATATGAATAGGACTTTTAATAATCTTATTTAGTAGTTTAGTGTCGAAAAATGTCATCCATTACATTTTCACACTTGTTTAGGCCCTTGTGAACTAAAGGGACTTATTTGTACCTTATTTAGGGTGTTGTAAAGTGTATCTTAACACTTTCACACTAATCTAAGGTTTTCATTATTAATTGGGCTTCTTTATGCCTTATTTGGCCTTATTTTGAATCCACAAGCCTTAATTAATGCATCTTTCTAAGGATAATCCTAACATAAACCAACATCCAATCATGATTTGGGTGTTTTTCAATTGTATGGCCTATATTTAGTGATCTAGGACTCATACACCAACTTGGGTGTATGGTTTCCACCTCAGTTTTGAGGCCTTGATCCTTATTTCAGATGAATCTAAGAATTTCTTGAAAAATGTGTCCCATAGCCTAGCCTAATGGGACTCATACACCACTTCTGGTGTATTGGTCTCACGTGGCTTAAAATTAAATTAAATTCAAATTCTTGGCAGGATTTTATCTTCCTATATCTGATGTTGGCTTGTAGTGTTGTAATTTCAAGAAATTTGGCATAATAAGTATACATACAAGGTTATTTCACTCATTTTCATCAAATATTTTCATGAGAGCATTCAAGTGTTCACAAGAGCATTCAAGAATTGATTATCAACTATTTTTGAGCATTATTCAAGTATCAAGCATCATGTCAAAGTCGTCATGCATCATGTTGGTGTTTGAGCTAAGAATTATGATGTAGGGTTTTATGATTCAAGCAAGTATTCAATTCAATAGCTACAACTTTCAAGATCTACATATATTGGAGCCACTTCATACATGTTTGCAACACTTTATCTCTATGGTTTGGTGAGTTGCAACATTATATTTTTTTCATTCATCATTCCTTTATCTTATTTGATTTCATTACAAGGTTTGATTACCAAAATGACGTTTGACCAAGGAAAACCCCTTTCCACTAACAAAACAACATTTTTCCCTCTCTTTAGTGTGTGATTTGCAAATCTAGGTTGAAGACCCTCTAAGGAGAAGGGTTGGAAAGAAGTTTTCAAGTTGCAAGTTGCCAAAGTTTCCACGTTGTTCACAAGACCATTGAAGGACACCTACAGAGAAGAATATTCCAGTTTAGATCTAGAAACCAAGTTAAGAAGACAAAGTAGAGATTGAAGGGAAGATTCAGACTTTGATCCTTCGAAAAATCCAAACAAGATTGATATGCCACTTCTAGCATATGAGTCCCAAAATAGTGAAATTTGCAGTTTTTAAGAGTTCCAAACTTGTCTCTACTAGATTTGTGTTCCTACCCAGAAACCCTAATCTAGGACTAAATTATCCAGTCTAGCATATGAGTCCCATTGTGCATTAAATTCAACATTTCCAACATTTTAGGTCTGTATTCAAGCTACTATAGGTTTCTAGGTACACATATCTGATCTCTTAGTTTACCATTCTATTTTGCATTCATTATTAGGTCATTTATTGTAGTCTTGCATATCATTAAGTTTCATAATTATGTTTTGCATGTTACTTGTCTTTCCAAACTCTAGCTTGGTGGTGAACCCGCTTTTAGTCATTAATCATACCCTAGGACATCCCTACTGCAGATCTCTTTCCCCTCCCCATCCTTGGATTGAGATCTCTAGGATTTCCTTGAATGAAAGAGAAGAAAACTTGTTGTTCTATGTCCTAAACTATAGAGCGAAAGTTTTCCACCTTTCATTTTGGTGAACTCGATGTGAATCAAACATGCAATTTTCCATCTTTGATTTTGGTGAACCTACATTTAGAAGAACATTTAATTTTCTGATTTGGAGTGCATCATAGTCCTAGATTTAGCTTGCATTAAATTTGCATTAGGGTTTGCATTAGTTAATTGGCATTCTAGGGTTTCTAAATATTGCATTAGTGAAAGTGCATATAGGTTTCATTTTTGCATCTTGCATAATTGAATATCATTTGAAATATAAATTTGCACTTAACCTAGACATCATCCAAACCAGAAAGCATAACTTTGACTTAGAATTTTTTAAAATCTTTGCAAAAACTCTAAACTGGGAATCATACGCCCCTCTAGGCAATTTAGTCCCAATTTAGGTGGTTTTTCCTGATTTATGGGTATTTTGTGGTGATTTTTATTCAACATTTAAACCTCTGAAAAACTCTGATTGGGACTCATACTCCCCTTTGGGCGATTTAGTCTCATTTTAGATTTTAAACTACATTTTATAACATTAAGTTCTTTGTTCTTTTATTTTTGTTTACTATTGTTAGTTACCTATTTTAGTATGTAGAGTTTCTATTTCATTCATTTAATTTCATTTAGCTTAACTTCATTAAAAAATAGTATTTCTTTTGTGTTCATTACATCTTGCATTTCCTTTATTGTCCCTTGTATGAGCTTTTCTACTTGGTATCCTATTGCTAACACTATAGTGAGATGAAGTTTGAGAGTCATGTCATCCCACAATACCACAATCATCATGGATATTGGCTTATCTAGCTCTTTCACTACTAGTGTTGACACTGGTTCACTAGGTATGGACCATACTCTTAACAACTCTATGCCTTCAAGTAGTGTCACAAGTGTTGAAAAAATGGTTGCTAGTATTCCGCAAGAAATCATAATCCAAATTCATGAAGATTTAAAAAACCTAGAAAATAAAATAAGTAATGAAAAAATTTCAACCACTTCTATCCCTACCATAGACAATATACATCATATGATTGAAAGTGAAGGAGGAGTTGATCTTATGCATAACATAATTCAGATTTTTGGACCATGTCTTACCTCAACTACTAGTTTTCATTTACCTTCGAACAATGTTACAAGTCAAGGAGGAATTAAAATTCCTCCTCCACAACAATTGCCTCTATCCATACCTATACCAACCCTCAAGTTATAATAACAATGCAACCTACTAGTAATGTGATTTCTTCCTTGGGTATTTCCGCTAGCATCCCTAGTATCTTTGTGGCATTGCACATCATATCTCCGACCACTCTACCTCCCATAATTATTCCATTCCCTGGTCCCTTGAACACATACACACCTCCACCTTCTTCACCTCCATCCTAAAAATGCAAACACTGATCCTCTCATAAATCAACTTTTGCAAACCATTTCATCCCTTCAAAAGGAAGTTTCCACTATAAACCAAAATCAAAATGGCCAACCTACATATTACGTCAAAATCAATCCCTTATCCTTGGAGATATTGAAAACACCAATGCCATAAGGTATAAAGGTTCCTAGATTTGAGAAATATGGGGGGAAAGGAGATCCTTCTAACCATGTTTCCATGTATAATGCCTTATGTAGTGAATTTATTCTTGAGGATAAGCTCTTGGCTAAGCTTTTCCCTAGATCCTTGGAAGATACCACCTTATAATTTTAGTCCTCATTATCGAACAACTCAATTCTTTCATTCAATAAAATTTTTGAGGCATTTATAAAATATTTCCAAGTGCATATGACTCCTACAATGACCTTAGAAGATTTGAGGAGATGTAAGAAAAAGGATGATGAAAATATTACTGACTTCATTTCATGATACAAATCACTTTATTCCCAAATTAATGTAAAGATTCTTGACACTCACCTTAAAAGGATGTTCATTGAGAACTTGCAAACTAAGATACAAGATAAGCTTACCATGATGAATTTTCCCTCCTTCATGAACCTCTGCACTTCCCTTCATGATTATAAAAACTTGGTTAGTAGTCGTGAAGCAAAACCCACCTCTAGCCAGCCTAAAAAGTCTAAATCCGCAAACTAAAACAATTATCAACCTTTCAAAAATAGAATAAAGGATTCATTCAACTTAACCCTGCTCAACCAACTCAACATGTCAATACCCAAGTAGCTACTATAGGAAGACAACTCCTTTCAAATTTGGGGATTCGACTAGGCAATGCACCCCCTTACCTAATACCCTCCATAACATAATGTCACAACTTTTAGAATAGAAAATGATTACCTTTCCTCTCATTAAAAATCTTGATCCTAATAAACCTTTACCACTGAACTTTAGATCCAATTCCTATTGCCATTATCACCAAAAAAATGGACATGAATGAGATATTGTAAGCATCTTAAACATCTTGTGCAAGACATCAATGATTTCAATCAACTTTCAATTAGAGGTGTTAATGATAAAGGAAATAATTTTGTTTCCTCTCCTAACCAAAACTTGAAAATCTTTACGAACCCTATGCCTAATCATAACATTTCATTTGTCAAAGCTAGCGAAATTCAAAAGAATGATGTGATGCATGTTGACATGAATGACGACATCAATGATATTGTTCAACAAGATCCCATAGATATTGATGAACAAGGTCCTATATATGATATATGGTTTGATTAATCAAAGTTATACCCCATAAGGTCCAAACTAAAAAGCCTCTTGAAATTGCTTTCTCATCTAAAGATACACTTAAACATGCATCTAATGGTCCTCTTTACATAGCCAACCTAATCTATGATAATCCCACTAATGGGATATTAATTGATCGCATTTGTGGAGAGAATGTGATCATGGAAGAATTATTACTTGTGCATGAACTCTATCAAGAAACATATGATAAAATGAAAGCATTGATAAAGAAACATAATGGTTTCATTTTCCCTATGATGGGATTGATCACCCTTCCTTTACAAATAGGACCAAAAATATTAGATGTCTCATTCTCCATCATCTCAATATCAAACTGATTCCATGTGAAGATTGGTTACCCATGGCTATGCTCCATGAAAGTCGTCCCATCATTCGTGCATAAATTCTTAAATTTTCCCCTTGATAATGAAATCTTTACTATGCACCATAGTGGTTTCAATCTTTTTTCCTCTCGAGGGAACTTTTCATTAGATTTATTTTGGTCTTAGCCTATGGAACCTATTAAAAGTTGAGAACACTTCTTTTTCAAATCTTATCAAAATTTCAAGGCAAAATGTATAGTGAAACTATCCCTTAATAAAATGCCTCAACCTACGACCAAGCCTACCATCCTTGATGAAACCATGATCGAACCTAAAGACATTCCACACAACCAAGACCAACCTAGGATAAACCCTTTGCCTATCTCCTACAAAAAACCAAGAGATAATGAAAATGATCCTGTCACGCCTCCTAAAATAAAACAAGTTTACAAAGCTGAAAGTAAAGTGGTTGAAGAATCTTCCATGGTTCCTTTAGTTCCTCCCCTGAGGGAAGAAAAGATACCTATGGTTGATAAACGTGCTCCTACACAGGAACAACTTGAAATTCATTATAAAAGAAATTGAATCGCTAGAGAGTGCAGGAATAGGATTCATGCTCTTGATCGAAGGTTAAACGAAGAAACAAAGAAAGAAAATCCAAATCCAAACTTAACTAAAGCAATACATGATGATTCTCCCTCTTCACCAAAATAAAAATATCCTATACCGCAATCGTAATAGGAGCTAAACCCTTCTTTGGACATTATCATTAGAACTTTTGTTGTGATTAATTTGGATGATGATGAGGAGATTGCTAAAATTGATGAGGAGGTGCATAATGAATTGAATACATTTTTTCCCCTTCTATGAGCTTAAACAATAATTCTCCTAAGAAGAGTGTTGAACTTGGTGATGACCCTAGATCGACTTGCCATTGTCCCTTTGGTTAGTTGTCCACCTTCTATATATGATGAACACGAATGGGATGCAAATGACCTGCTGATAGGTTGACTCACTTGTGCCTTACTAGTCTTTTGCATTATTTTCCTTTTATGTTTTGTGGGTGATCCCCATTGTTTTTTTTTTTTATGTATCTCTCTCTCTTTGTGGCATTACTCTATTTGTTCCTACATTCTTCTTTGTAATAAATCCTTTACATTTTTCTTTATTTGTTCATTTTTCTTGTGTTTTCCTTTTGGGGATGATGCAAGGCGTTGAGACATTCAGTTCTCTTCCATGTTGACCTGAAATATTTTCCTTTATATTATTTTCATTGTCTCATGTTTTCCTTTTGGGGATGATGCAAGGCATCGAGACATTCAGGTCTCTTCCATGTTGACCCAAAAGGTTTTTCTTTGATTTCACTCTCTTTGTGTCATTCTTCTAGTTCTATAAGTATTTGGGGAATGATGATAGTTCTGAGCTCTCTTAAAAACATTGTAGCAACAACATACTAACCTGAATCCATGGATCCCTCATGTGTTTGAAATTTTATTTTTGGGGGCAACCCCTTCCTTTTTCATGGCATAGCTTTATTTGGAAACACATGACTTGGCATAGGGATTTCCAAATTAGCTCTCATGTCCTCTTTATTTTTAGCATTTATCAAATGTTTGATACTTTAAAACTTAATTTATCATAGCATAGTGTTTAGAAATTTCTTTAAAGTGGGGGCATACATTGGCATTATTCTTTTACATTTCATGTTTCATTGCATAGTTTTCTTACTTCATGTGACGTGTCTTTCGCTTTGTGGTTGAAATTGGGTGTGATGTCTTTCAGGAACGTGATCTCTCTCTTATTATATTATATTCCTCTCAGTGGCTTGATGTGACACACTACATCCCCTAAGTTGTGAATCTTTTATTCTTTCATTGGTCCTCTTTTGGGGAAATTAGGCACGATGTTCCCTAAGGTAAGACCTTACATGAACTAAGAAAAACTCTTTTGAATGTTCCTTACACTATGTTGCATTTGCAAATTTCAATTATATGGCCACCTTGCATAACACACTTTTCATGGCTATGGAGCCATCTTGTTTGTTCATGAGTTTCAAGCATATAGAGTTTTTCTTGCCTCATGAAGCTTGAAGTTCATTGTTGTGTGATGCCTTATCAAAGTTTTCAGGAGGTATAGCTTTGGTTTGGTTGTACGAGAAGCCAAACTCAAGCATGAATTTCCCATAGCCACTTGGTTGTGTGTGTGAGTGCATATTGTCCATGTGTGTATGTGTCTCACCTCTTTGGACACTCACCCAATAGATAGCCTGAAGTTTCATTGCCTTAAAGTGAGTGTGCATTTTTTGGACAAACAACTTAGATTTGATCCACAATATGTGGGAAAAATGGTCAAATCTTGATTCAATCCTTGTTTTTTCTTTTTATTTTCTCCTTGTCTTTGGCAGTGCATTATTGTATCTTGTTATTGCTCCTTATATCATTTTCACATGTGTGTTCTTTTGTGCCTATGTTAATTTGACATAGGACCTTGATCCTGGGGGCTTGCACAACCCTCTTGGTTTTTTTCATCCTATCCTACTAACGTTGGTACATTTGAACCCCTCTTGATGTGTATCTTATCTATTTTAGTGTGAGTTGGAAGCAAGTTCCTCCTCTTAGTAAAGTGGGTGCTAAATGTAGTGTTTGAGCCCTTGTTTGAGCCTTTGTGAACTAAAGGGACTTAATTGTGCCTTATTTATGGTGTTCTAAAGTGTATCTTAAAACTTTCATAATAACCTAGGGTTTTCATTATTAATTGGGTTTCTTTATGCTTTATTTGGCCTCATTTTGCATCCACAAGCCTTAATTAATGCATCTTTTGAAGGATAATCCCGACATAAACCAACATTCAATCATGATTTAGATATTTTTGGATTGTATTGTCTAGATTTAGTGATCTAGGACTCATACACCAACTTGGGCATATGGGTCCCACCTAAGTTTCAGGGCCCCGATCATGATTTCACATGAATCTAAGCATTTCTTGAAAAATGTGTCTCATAGCCTAGCCTAATGGGACTCATATGTCACTTCTGGTGTATGAGTCCCCTATGGATTAAAATTAAATTAAATTCAAATGCTTGGAGGGATTTTATCTTCCTAGATTTGATGTCAACTTGTAGTGTTGTAATTTTGAGAAATTTTAGATAAACAAGTATAAATACAAGGTTATTTCACTCATTTTCATCCAATAATTTCATGAGAGAGTTCCTTATAGTGAATTTGAGTTCATGAGAGAATTCAAGTGTTCACAATACCATTCAAGTTTTGATTATCAACCATTTTGGAGCATTATTTAAGTATCAAGCATCATGTTGGTATTTGAGCTAACAATTGTGATGTAGGGTTTTATGATTCAAGCAAGCATTCAATTCAAGATATACAACATTTAAGAAAGATTCAAGATCTACATCCATTGGAGCAACTTTGAATACATGTTTGCAACACTTTATCTCTAAGGTTATGTGAGTTGCAACATTATATTTTGTTCATTCATCATTCCTTTATCTCATTTGATTTCGTTACAAGATTTTATTACCAAAACCATTCTTGACCAAGGAGAACCCCTTTCCACTAACAAAACAACATTTTTCCCTCTCTTTAGTGTGTGATTTACTGATCTAGGTTGAAGAACCTCTAAGGAGCAAGGTTGGAAATAAGTTGTCAATTTGCAAGTTGTCAAAGTTCCCACCTTGTTTACAAGACCATTGAAGGACACCTATAGAATAAAATCTCCTAGTTCAGATCTAGAAACCAGGTTAAGAAGACAAAGTAGATATTGAAGAGTAGATTCAAAATTTGATCCTCCAAAAAATCCAAACATGACTGATAGGCCACATCTGGCATATGAGTTCCAGTATAGTGAAATTTGCAGTTTTTAGGAGTTCCAAACTTGTCTCTCCCAAATTTCTATTGTAGAAATAGAAAATATACAATTTGATCTAACACACTGGATCTTGATTTACTAACACCATTTCATCCTAAATCATCTCCTTTACTAGTCATTTAATCGAATAATCTATATTTGATTAAATTCATCACTCTTCATCTCTTAATTAAATAAATCAACTTTATCTAATTAAGAAATCATCTCCTGTTAATTAATTAAATAAATCAATTTTATTTAATTAATTATGTAAATCCCCTTTTAAATAAATAATTCATTTTATTTAAATCCCTAAAGTCATCTCATTTAGATTAAATAAATCTTTATTTGGTTTAAATCCAACATCATACCTCTTTAATGAAATAAATCAAATCTTTATTTAATTAAGTCTTTAATCATTTTCCTCTCATTTTGATTTAAATGAATCCTAAAATCTAAGTAAAAATGGTCAAATCAGCTAATCTCTACTTAAATTCATCAAAGCATGATTAATTCTAGAATCCTAATCACTAAAATCCTCTAGAGAATACAATTTACACAATAAATCAATTACTTTGATTTATTAAATCTCCTATTTTCCCTCACATGGCATGAAAGGGGAATATTCCCTCAAATTTAAATTCAAAATCCAAGTGGACTTGTACATCCAACAAGACATTCACTCCTCTTACTTGTCCTTGTGCATTGAGCCAAGTGACATTAACTCCATTTCTTTCTCCCTCCAACATGTCACATTCAAATTTCAAATTTGAATCTCATGGCATTTATCATGCACATTGACTGATATGTGCTCATTCCTCAACCATTCACATCTTGACAAGTGGCACTTGGACAGTGGATGTTGAATGATCCCACATTGCTTATTTTCACTCTCTCTTCCATTTTGGAAATTTATAAATGAGAGACTCTTCCTCTCATTCAATCATCCACAACTTGAGTAAACTTACTCTACTCAACTTCATCCTCAATGCAAGATCTTAGCTAAGTTATTGCAGGTTTTCTCAAGAACTCATCTTGTTCTTCATCAACAAAGTGGATCAAATCACTATCAAGCTTACAAAGGAGTTGGGAAAGGGCTGATTTCAACACATCAATTGGCACCAACTCCCCCATGGGATCAAGAGCTTGCATTTGCTTAAATTAGCATTTCACTTATCTTTCACGTTTTTTTCTTCATTTTCCTAGTTTAATCTTTGTAAATGAATTTCATGGGGAATCCTTGTTTTACCTTACATATGATCTAATATTGTGCTTGTGTGTTGTATTTGTGCAGGTACAAATCCAGGGGTTCACATCTATTCCTACCCAAAAACCCTAATTTGGAACTAAATCACCCAGTCTAGCATATGAGTCCCAGTGTACATTAAATTCAGCATTTTTAGCATTTCAAGTCTCCATTTAAGTTGCTATAGGTTTCCAGGTGTAGATCTTTGATCTCTCAATTTATTATTCTATTTTGCATTCATTACTAGGTCATTTATTGTAGTCTTGCATATCATTAAGTTTCATAATTAGGTTTTACATGTTACTCATCTTTCCAAGCTCTCGTTTGGTGGTGAACCCCCTTTTAGTCATATCTCTTTCCCCTTCTCATCCTTGGATTGAGATCTCTATGATTTCATTGAATGAAAGAGAAGAAAACGTGTTGTTCTATGTCCTAAACTATAGAGTAACTATTTTCTTCCTTTCAGGTAGCTGGCTTCTATTGTTGAGAAGTTTTTGAAACCGATTCCTAATTTTAAGTCAATTATTTTTATTGATATTCCTTGAGAATGAAATAAAGTGGTGAATTTTTTAGCTAACTGGCCCTTTAATAATGCTAATAAATGGAATGTTTAGGGTTTAGAGACATTATCCTTATCTAAAGCCCATAAGAAACTTCAATTCCTTCATCATGATCAAGAGTAAATTCTTCATTATGACTCATTTTGTAGTTTGTTTTTGATTGAGGAAAAAATGAGTTTTACAGGGACCCGAAACCACAAAGTTTACAAACCATTAAAAGATAGAGCAATAGATAGTCTAGGAATAGGCAAGCTACACACCAAAGATAAACAAGAAAGAATAATAGCCACCAACAAAAACCCAGCAAAAGGATAGCAAAAAACCAACTACAACAAAAACACAGCCAAACCTAACCTAGAGACTTTAAGATCTTTGCCACTTCTGTTTCCAGGATGTCCAAATCCTGGGCCACCATCTTCAGGTCCTGGGTCTCTAGAAGCATCATATCTAGTATTTTCTTCATGTTGGCTCTGGTTCTCTTTAAAGGGTCCAATCCTTCACCTTGTTTCTATTCTTCTCAACATCCAAATCCACAAATCAGAAGACCTTGTTGAGTATTATCCATTTTTTCAACCAAATCTCTTAAGATAGTGGAGTTGTTTTTAACAATTATGTGGTTGTGTTCAATAGTGGCTTTCAGGGCTTCCCTGATCTTGTCAATCTCTTTTTCAAGGTTCTCGCCATCCTTCTTAAGGTTTTTGTGAAGTCAACCTCTTTCTGGAGGTAATCAGCCATGGCCATCTTCTCATCCATAGTCCACAAAGCCTCAATTGAATTTTGTTCAGCCACTGTAGCTTCCAAGATTTCCATTTTTCTTGTGATAGCTCTTTTTTTAAGATTGAGGTCCTTAATTTCATGAAAGGCCCATTTAAGAATTTTAAAATTGTCAATCACTCCCTTTCTGGCCAAAGAGAGGATATCACCATAAAAGTCCCTTTTCGGTTCAAAAGTAGGGTCATCAAGATTCAAGTCCACATGAGAGATAGTACTATTATCTCTGTCAACTGAGCTTGTTTATGATTGAATCATGTACTATTTTATTTTGAGGGGTAGGTGTATTTCGTTAGACTACCTTGGATTTTTCTATTATTATCTCTGTTCCTAGCTATGACTATTTAGAACTCTCTATGTTGTAAACAAATGTAACTCTAATTTTCTTAGTATATAGTTTATCCTTTTTTTACCACAAAAAATATTTAATTACATTTTTAGGCTATTTTTTTTTTTTTTTAATAAAAGAAATAATATATGATGCAACAACATCCAAGAGAATCATACCACATCTTATTGAAATATCTAGTTTTCCATTAGAGAGGGGAATGAGGGCAGAATGGGAAGTCTATGACAACATACCCAGGTGACAACCCCCACAACACTATCATATGGAATCTAACCCTTCACTTGAAGGTCACTCTGATGAGCAACTTGGACCCAGACCTATTGGAGGAAACATGTGGAATATCCTTGTATCTTTTGGAGTCTTCATGTATCATCATAGGATGGATATAGGATAAGACCAATCCCAATTAAGTCTACATCCATCTGTGTCTACATTTGATGCTTTCCCTTGGGACTATTCTACACATTTTATTGGACATCAGAATTGGGACCTAATTGAGGCAACCACAAATTCATCCTCATGCTTGGAGCTAGTATATAATCTCTTTGAATTTGATATAAATGTAGCTAAATATGATATGGATTTATAGGCTAGCACTTTAGATTTAGAAACTGATTCTACATATAGTAGTATTTTAAGCCTGTGATGACCTTTAAGCTGGTAGGTGTGGCCCATGGATATTTTTCATTTTAGAAGGCTTGCATCATGTATGTTTTCCATTTCTAATCAATGAAGTTGCATGTTATATTCACTTAACTATGTTTATCTGAGTTCTATTTCAAGGTTGGACAGTCCATTCTAAACCCTCCACCCTTGACTACATCAAGTGGTATCAGACCCAGATTCAAATCCTTCGACAATATGTGTTCTAGAAGACTCCTATATGGACAAATTGTCGACCCAAGGTAGACTATAGGTGTTATTAGTATATTGTTGAATCATGAGGTAGTTTCAACCCTATAGCTAGACTTCTAACTCGAGGAAGTCATTCCTAATCCATATTTAATGGTTAATATTGACATTTTGTCCTAGTTTTTTAAACTATATAGCTTTATAGGAAATCCATATTTTTCTTTCTTTCGAATGAAGGGATGTATAGATTAACTTGTAGTATGTATAACATGTGACCACTGGATGGATGTGGACTGATTATTTTTTTCAAGATTTTAATTTTTTTATAAAAATAGATTGATAACACCTACTCATTCACATAGATATTCTTCTTCCAATTCTTCTCATTGTCCTTTCAATACATCCTCTATTTTTTTGAGTATCCTTGGTTTGGGCCTCACAAACATTTTTTCTCATCTCATGATATGGAGGAAGGTATGAGAAAGGTTTACAAGTTTCAATCCCTTACTTCCATAAAAAACACATATGAGGGATACAAATATAGACAAGGTTTTTAACACCACTCAAATACTAGTTGGAAATTATATGATACAATATGGCTATAATACCACTAATCTATGGCCTATTGGTAAAATTAGTGGATATTATAGTTAAAGAGATCTATCTAGCTTATGTGTGGTAACAATTGATTTTTATTATAAGATTTGAGAATGCATAAAGAAAAAATGAATAAGAAGGAAAAGGGGGCATTTGGGAACAATGTAAGACTATGAAAAAAAAATAGTATTATGTTATATCTATAATTTATAAATGAGAAAAAAAATGAGGAAGATCAATCTTATGTTGGAATTATGATGATTCATATTCTTACCTTAATTCCACAATCATTCATAAACACCAAACACAATCAAGTTGTATGGCACCATTAATTTAAAACTATGACTTTCAATTTTAAACATAAGTATTGAATATCTTGACCAACATTAAATTTAAAACTAAATACATTTTTTAACTTTTATTAATTATTTATATAATAATTTAAATTTATTATCATAAATTTTTTTATTTTTATTTTTTATTGGAATAAGAAGAAAAAATTACATTAGAAATGATAACAGAACAAGAACAAAAAGGTTGATCTGTTTAGCCTAAAAACAATAGGAAATCACTAAATTCTAGCAACAAAAGAACAACAACATACAAAAATAGTATTAATAGGGTAAATAACAACAATAGTATATGTCAACCACATCACTATATATCAACAACAATATATATCAATTGCATCAGCGACAACAACATGATCATCAACATGGAAAGCCTCTTCAATAGCCAATTTGACTATCCTTCAATCAATTGCAATTGTGCTTGGAAATTGGTAATATTTGTTTTGAAGATCATTTTTAGTTTACAAATAATCTTAAAGTGATGTAGATAAATTAATAATATGTAGAGAAAGGTTCCAAAAAATCATTTGAATCTCAAGTTGAAGAGGTACGGAAATGTCAGAAAATAGTACAATACCACGAAACTTCAAAATGAACTTGAGGATGACTTTCCTATAGAGTTGTGTTAGAACATTGTGATGAGGTGAAACACCAAGCAATACAGTTTTCCATGGAAAGGTATGCTTGAAGAGGGTGGGAAAAAAGGTGAAAGGGAATGCCAAAGGTTTTGAGCATGAGAGCAGAACCAAAATGCATGTTTAATGGATTTAGAATTGTTGCAAAAAGGACATGATAATGGTGGGTGGAGAAATTTGAGACAATTATCGATGGGTAACTTAACATGAAGAATATTCCAAGCCAATACTTGAGGTTGAGCATTGAATTTATATTTCTAGATCTCAAGGCTAGTCTCATTCCACATTGTTCAATTGAATTTGTAGTTCCATTTGATATTGAGATGAGATGAGAGAAAAGTGAAGGGAGGAGTTTCCTATAAGTGGTTTTGAAAGGAAAAAAATGGATACTATGATTATTAGGCTATCTCGAATCTTTCAAAAAGTGAGAATGGCAAGGAGAGGACAGTAAGCAAAAATGGTATGGGGGACTAGTTGTTGGATTTGGAGAATAGGTTGTTTAGTAGTAGAGGATAGGTTGAACTAGGTTGGAAGTTGCTGCCATGATTTCTAGTTGAAGTTGATTGGACCCCACAAATTATAGAACACTTGGATTTACTTTTTAGAAAGATCCTTGCCTTTAAAGCTTTTAATAACACCCAGGGGTTTACCATCTTGCTGAATCAAACAATTTCACCATATGGAGGAAGTTCCAAAGTTGAGACCATGACTAAAGGATTGATCATACCAAACAAGCTTCTTAGTGTAAACACTAAATTCGCACAAGCTTCAAACAATGACCAACATTAGTAGTGTTAGCTAGTTTAAAACAAGTAAATCTAGCATTCATATGAGATACCTAAACATGGTACATATGCAAATAAGAAAACAAAATAACCAAAGTAGATAAATGTAAGCATATACAAGCATGTTCATACCTTATTCCATAGTGGAAGTGGTGCTCCTTTCATGTGAAAAGGATTCCCTTCCCACCCCCTCGATAAGATTCCAATGATGAAGATGTAAAGATGCAAGTGATGGAGATAAAAGTGCTTATAGTGCAAATGCATAAGATTGTGGATGGATTTCAAGTAGAAGTGGCTTCTATTTATAGGTTGAAGGGTTGAATAATGGAGAGATGAGAGGAATGTGGGACTAAAAGAGATCCAATGAGATGGGGGCACTTGTCTCAAATCTATTGGATGAAGGTGGAGTACATTTTAGGGAATGTGCAAGAGGAAATGATGATGGAAGAGAAATAAATGTATATGGTTGGAGATGTGAGAGGATGCAAGAGGAGTTAATGAATGTGGTTGGAGATGTAAGAGGGATTAATGTTTGGGTAAGAAAGTCAAATAAAGAGAGTTAATGAAGGAATATTCCTCAGAATATGCTTTTGAGAGGATAAATGAGGTAATTAGTTAATTAAAAGAATTGATTTTCATGTGCAAGTGGGTTAAATAATCAAGGGTTGATTTAACTTAAAGTTAATTAATTCAGAATTTAATTAACTTTGAGTGGGTTAGTGGATTTACGATATTTGATTTATTTAATCAAATAAGAGGACTTTGGGGATTTAATTAAACAAATTGATCTATTTAATTAAACGTGATGGATATTTGTGAATTAATCTAATAAACTGCTTTATTTGATTAGTAGAAGAATTTGATGATAATTGATCAAAATTAGATGTACTATGTCGGTTAGGATTATTTGCATGTCTACATTTTTCCCCTCTTTGAAGCAATGTACCTATTGCACTGGTTCAAAGAATGATGTTGCCAAGATTGAAATTCAAAAATTTCATGATTTTTTTAGATGCCCCACTATTGCCCTAGTGGAAAGAAGTATGCTGATACACTGCCCCCTTGAGAGATAAGACGAAAATGCCAATTTTTTGGTCGAGTTCACAACAAGTATGCTTTATGGATGTATGAATGGTTATAGATGGTGAAATGAGAAGGTTGGACTAACAGATCTATATTACGATGATGATGCA
The DNA here is from genome assembly GCA_007115665.2 of Sequoiadendron giganteum. Classification (NCBI taxonomy): domain Eukaryota; kingdom Viridiplantae; phylum Streptophyta; class Pinopsida; order Cupressales; family Cupressaceae; genus Sequoiadendron; species Sequoiadendron giganteum. The sequence continues at coordinate 39,308,240 of CM021101.1, forward strand.
AATGAGATGGTTTTAAGATGCTTAGAATAACAAATCTATATTATCCTAAACAACTTAAATGATGATGCAATGAATGTGAGATGGATGTTGAGGATTATGCATGATATCATGTTAGCGTGAAAGAAGATAGAAGAATGAGAGGGATCAACCCTTGATTTCAAGAAGATGCAGAAAATTTCCAACAAGTCTATGATTTGTCGAGACTTTATTAGATATGACGATGAATGATGATGATGTATTGCTTATCTAGGAATTAGGGATGTAAATATCATTACTCTCCTCATTTTTGATAACACACATGGATACGATGCATCAAGGTATAGAAAACAAGGATGATGTGGTATCTAGTGCGATGGAATTTGACTCAACAAACAGATAGGAGTATCTATGTTCACCCCTGGCATATGGAAACCTTGCTAGCATGCACTTCAAAAGCTTCAAACATCTTGGACCAAAAAATGAAAAGGCATAACCTATCATTGTAATAGGAAACAAGCTATCCAAAACACCTTCCATACATGCCTAACAAAGCAAGTATTTTCCAAGGTTATATTATAAGAACATCCCACAAGCACAACAAAAAAACATAATGATCAATGCCCCATTCTTTTCTCTCTAAATAATTTTTATAAGACATAATCGAGAGGTCATTGTAATGAGCGCAATAAGATAAATCAAAAGAAAAGATCAAGTACACAAAAAAGTCAATGTTCCTCATACCTCTAGCCAAGACTAAACTACAATGATGTGTGATGTTGATGTCCATTGTAGGAAGGATGCATCCTAGGACACGATGCTATCAGAGGATTGTGAGACTAACGGGATGATGGGCTAGTGATACAAAGAGTTGACCAACTTGTTTACCTATTGACCTAGGCTTAAGACCCTCACGTTTGAGTTTATACTTTTAAATTTGCTATACTTATTTATGATTGTTTTGCCAAAGGTTCAAGCTGATGATTGATTTATTGTGAGTAGATGTTTAATTGTGGGTGAAAGAAAAATGGGGTGGATGAGTTTGGGTTTTTTTGAATGTTTTTGGTATTTTGAAATATTTTGAGGTTGTTTGTCAGGATTTTTGAGGTGTTTAACAAATGTTTTGATTTTTAATTTTTTCAATGTTTTTGGTTTTTTTTGAGATTTTGACCAAGAACCAAGCATAAAGACCTATCTTAGGGCCCTCATGGGTTAATCAAAGATTAGCCTTGCCTACATTATACACATAGAGACCACATAGTTCAACCGACATAGATTCAATTGTGAACAATCATGATGAACTCCTAAAAGACTAACCTGATGTCTCGGAGGCCAATCAAAGATTAGCCTTGCCTACATTCAAGCTTAGAGATGATGTAGTTTGACGTAATGACTCTCTTTTTGATTTTTTTTGGTTTTTGACTTGTTTTTGAATTTTTCACATGTATGTTTTGGATGTTTTTGGATTTTGGGTATGTGTAGGATCATGATGGGCCAAAAAGTGGTGATATGTAAGCCATATGATGGCCCATGTGGCTGATGACTTTTTTTTTACCCAAAATTGATGAAACAAAAAGGGTTTTTAGAGGAGATTCTCAGCTTTCCACCAATGTAAATTATGCTTTACTTTGAATTTAATAAATAATTATTATTCATTTTCTATTAGAATTAAGAATAAAGTCTTGATTGATAGGCTGATTGAAAAACATCTATAACTTTCAAATGGTATCACATTTTTTTGAATCTGAAACATGTGTCACATTCTATGCTTCACATACTATAGGATTAAAAAAAATTAAATTAAATTTCATGAATTTTTGACCAAGTTAAGGTGGTTAGATAGACGAGCTTTTATATTTTTTAAAATTTGTAATAAAAAATTCATAATTAATTATTTACATGGAAACAAATTATAAACAAATATGCATCACATTGGGACATGAGTCCTCTACTTATATCTAAAAGCTTATAAAAAAATATTATCATTTTATTGTGGTTAGGGTGGTCAGACATACACCTACTTCTTATTTTTACCCTGAAATTTAAATACTATTGCATTGAAATTTCAAATTTTCACCAAATAGATTTAAAAATAAAAAATAAAGGTCTAGTATTTTAGAAACTACATTCAATTTACTACAGATTCTATTTTTACTTTTTTTTGAAATAATATAGATAACATTCAAATTTTTACGTTAATTTGTCTAGCTCTGATTTTTTATCTTTTTATTGCCACTTAAGGGCTTGTTTTTTCCATGATGGTCCTGCACATACCCTTTTCAAGGATTTTAGGAAGATTTCAAGAATATACATGAATCTGATCCAATGTAAGTATAAGGACATGCCCCTAGCGTGATGTGATAGACTACCTTGATATAGGTAGGACAAGCTGACCTTAGGAATGTGCCTAGTGTTAGGAGGGAAAATGATACTAACACAAGATCAATAGCTATGATGCAGACATGGATGGGTAATGGAAGGATCAATCAAATGCGATGGGTGAATGTGATAGAAGGAAATGGTAGGTGATGCAAAACAAGCCAAAGGATCGATGATTAATGGAAAGTACTTATTTACACAAGGCGCCTAATTTCCAAGTTTTCACCAAGGTACTTTCCCAAAGCGCCACCAAAGTGGTTTTCACTAGAGGACGATTTTTTTATTTACTATTTTCAATCTTTTTTTGAATTTTTTTGGAATTTTTTGGATTTTTTGTATTTTTGATTTACACCTTGCAAGCTTAGGCATAATTTTTTTCAGATGGGATCTATTGATGGGCTCTTGCAGATGCTCCCCTTCTAGTGTGGACAACTGATATGCTCCTGATTTGTAACTTTTCATCATGATGAAGGGCCCCAACCAGTTGGGTTCATATTTTCCCTTGTTGTCTAGATTTGGCACAATCTTCTAATTTTCTTTCAACACGAGCTCTTCGAACTAGAAGGACCAAATCTTTATATTCTTATTATAGCTCTATTTGAAGTGGTTTTGATAGACTTGCAAGTGGTTCAAAGAATCCATGCACCACTTATCTAGTAGTTCTAGCTCATTCAACCATGACACTCGATATTCTTCATCAATAATGAGACTATATAATAATATTCTTAAGGATGGGAGCTCAATCTCAATGTGAAGGATGGATTCTAATTCATGGACTAGGGAGAAAGGGGTTGCACCTGTAGGCATGTAGATACTCATTTGGTAGGCCCATAAGGTTGGATTCAACTATAGGTGCTAGTCGCGACCAACTTCATTGACTGTTTTCTTTAGGATTTTCAAGATGGTTTTATTTGTAGCCTCAGCTTGGCCATTACCCTAGGGGTGTATGGGGTGGAAAAGAAATGTTTGATATTGAATTTCTAGCATAGCTCTTAGACATCTTGGTTTTTGAAGGGAGTTACATTACCTAAGATAAGGGCTTGAGGAGCACCATAACAACAAATAAGGTAGTTCAAGATGAATTTGGAAATCTACTTCCCTATGATATAGGTCATGGGAAGGGACTCTACCCACTTTTTGAAGTACTCTATTGCATTGATAATAAACTTGTGTCCATTAGATGAGGTGGGAGTGATTTTCCAATGAAATCAAGCCCCCATTATGAAAAGGGCCATGGTATTACAATCGGTTGGAGCTCTTGAGCTAGTGCATGGATGAGGTCCCCATGTTGTTGACATTGTAAACATCTTCATACATAATCATGAGCTTCCTTCTCCATTGTAAGATAGTAATATCCACTCCTCAATAGTTTCATAGCCAAGGTCATAGCACTGGAATGCGAACCACAAATACCATTGTGCACCTTGGTTAATGCAATTAAAGCTTCCTCAAGGTTAAGTAATTTCAAAAGGGTTCCTTCGATACTTCTATGGTATAAGGTGTCACCTAAGATAACAAAACAAGATGAATTCTTAATAAAGTTTTAGGGTGATATTGGTAGGGAGGACTCTTATTTTTAGGTAGGTGTATATGTCATGGTACCAAGGATCACCAGGACCAATGATTTCACACATGAACTCATAATTTGGTACCTCAAAATCTTATACGAGAAGTTGCTCTACAAGGAATTCATGTTTAGGGACATTGCGTGGGATATCCAACAATGATCTAATTGTAGGAATGTCATTCATTGCTCTATTGTTTACCCTCAATATCTGCTCAAATATGATGTCAATGAAGAATTCCTTGAGATCCTCCACTAGTTTCTTGTATGGGGTAAGTTTTTCATCCTTCATTTGGTATTCATCATTGACCTAGTTGATAATTAGCTATGAGTACCCATAAAACTTAAGTGTCATGATTTTCCATTGTACTACAATTCAGTGTCCTATGACTAGAGCCTCATACTCAACAATATTGTTAGTGCAAGGGAAAGATATCCTATATGATTTTGGGATGCAATTCCCTTATGGTGTGATGAAGAATATTTTGGCTTCTGACCCATGTTGAGTATATGACCCATCGAAGTATGCCTTCCAATGATTTGCTATACTGAGATTGAAAATGGACTCATCTAGAATTCTAATATTAATGGGTTCTCTGAATATATAGGTGCCTCAACTAGTTGATTTGAAATTTCGTGTTCTTTGATTGCCTTCCACTCCACATACTCAATATCATATTCTATCAAGATCATGACCCATTTTTCCATGCGTCCTATGAGCATTGCTTTAGAGAGTATATACTTGAGAGGGTCTATTTTGGTGATGAGCTTTATTTGATGAGAAAGGATGTAGTTTCTAAATTTCTATGAAGAAAATACTATTGCAAGACAAGATTTCTTGATGAATGTGTAGTTTAGCTCATGCCCCATCAAGGTTCTGTTGATATAGTAAATGGTGTGAACCCCAATCCCATACCTACAGAAACATGGCAAACAAGCACAATATTAGATCGATATGCAAGATAGAACAAGGATTCCCCATGAAATCCATTTGCAATCCTCAATAATAGGAAAAAATGAACAAAAAACATAAAAAGCAATGAAATCCTATTTTGAGATGCAAACTCTTGGTCCCATGGGGGAGTTGGTACCAATTGGTGTGTCGAAATTGGCCCTTTCCCAACCCCTTTGTTCCAATGTTGATGATTTGATGAGTGATCCACTTTGATGAAGATTCAATCAAGATCCATGATGGAAAACCCGCATAACCTAGCTAAGAACTTGAATAAATGGATGAAAATAAGAGTTCTTGAGGATGAAGTTGAGTATAATAAGTTTACTTAAAATATGGATGAAAGAATGAGAGAAAGAGTCTCTCATTTATAGATTTCCAAATTGGAAGATTGAAGGATTTGGGTGAATTTGGGACAAAAGACCAACCAATGAGAAGAGGCCACTTATCCACATGTGATTGGAGGAGGAATGAGCACATTTTGGTTAATGTGCATGATAAATGCTATGAGATTCAAATTTGAAATTTGAATGTGACATGTTGGAGGGAGAAAGAAATGGAGTTAATGTCACTTGGCTCAAGGCCAAGGACATGTAAGAGGCCTTAAATACCTTGTTGGAAGTACCCATCCCCTTTCAGAGGGATTTTTGAATTGGAAGAATATTCCACAAAAGATGCCCTTTTCAATGGAAAATGATGATTCAATAAATCAAATAAATTGATTTATTGTGCAAGCTGCAAAATCTAGAGGATTGGAGTGATTAGGATTATCATTAATCATGCTTTGATCAATTTAAGTAGAGATTAGCTGATTTGACCATTTTGACTCAGATTTTAGGATTGATTTAAATCAAAATGAGAGGAAAATGATTAAAGACTTAATTAAATAAAGATTTTATTTATTTAATTACAGAGGGATGATATTGGGTTTAAACCAAATAAAGAATTATTTAATTTAAATAAGATGACTTTAGGGATTAATTAAATAAAATGATTTATTTAATTAAAAGGGGGGTTACAAAATTAATTAAATAAAATTGATTTATTTAATTAACAGGAGATGATGACTTAATTAGATAAAGTTGATTTATTTAATTAAGAGATGAAGAGTGATGAATTTAATCAAATATAGATTATTCAATTAAATGACTAGAAAAGGAGATAATTCAGGATGAAATGGTGTAAGTAAATCAAGATCCAGTGTGTCAAATCAAATTGTATATTTTCCATGTCTACATATGGCTCTCTCTTTTCCTGTTTCATCATGATGAGCTAGGAGAGCACCAAGGGTTGTTATTGTAGCTGATATGTATATGATCAATGGTTTGTTCAGGATCAGTGGCATGAGGATTGGTGGTGTCAGAAAGTGTTCTTTGATTTTATTGAATTCTTGATCACATTTCATGTCCCACTTGTATGCTACCCCCTTGCCGAGTAGATGAGAATATGGGATGGCTTTGTCTGCTAACTATGTTATGAATCTATGAATGCATTGGAGCCTTCATTGTAAGCCCCTTAATTGCTTCAATGTCTATGATGCCTGCATTTCAAGGATTACTTTGACCTTTGTAGGGTCTATCTCAATTTCCCTCATTGATATGATATACTCTAGAAGTTTTCCTGATGTGACACCAAATACACATTTCTCAGGATTTAGCCTTACCTTGTATTCTTCCAATCTGTCAAAGATAGAGCCTAGTTCTACGATGTGGTCTTGACGCTTTCTTGATTTGGCTAGTATGTTGTCCACATAATCCTCTATAGACTTGTGGATCATGTCATGAAAAATATAAGTCATAGCCCTTTGGCACATAGCTCCAATTTTCTTTAACCTGAATAGAATCATGTTCCAATAGTAGGTGCCCCATGGATAGATGAAGTCTATTCTATGGTGATCACCCTTTGCTAACATAATTTGATTATACCCTAAAAACCCATCCATTAATGATAGCATTTCGTGTCTTGATATTAAATCTACAATCATGTCTATGTTGGGAAGAGGGAAATCATCCTTAGGGAATTATTTTTTCAGTTCCTTGAATTCAGTGCAGATTTGGATGCCCCTAGTGGGCTTAGAAATAGGTACAAGGTTGGAAAGCCATTCAAGATAATCAATGGGTCGTATGAATCCGGCATCAAGAAGTTTTTGTAGCTCAAGTTTGACCAATAATGTGATTTGCAGAAGCATATTTCTTAATTTTTGTCTTACTAGCTTTGCCTCTAGATAGACTGCTAGATGATGGACCACTACCTCTAGATCAAGACCCAACATGTCAGCATAGGTCCCTGCAAAATTTACTTTCCTTTCTTTCATAAATATAGCTATAATTTCTTGTTCCTCATCATACTCCTCATCATACTCCTCATCAATAATATCTTTTAAAATGTTCGCAACCTTGTACCATGTCTCCTCGACCATTTCCTCTCTCTCCCTATCCTCCCCTTCATCTGGAATAGGCTAAGCCTCTCCCACTGGCTCATCCATCAGGAACACTAGCTCTGGTTGCGAGACTCTCCACCACTCCTCGTGATCCCATGTGGCCCTGACATCATCTACATCATCACCTAGTGGCTGGTCATGATCTGAATACTCTGAGTCACTCTTGATGACATCATCCAGTGTGAACCATGCTATGTCTCCTGGCCTATGTGCTCTCCGAACGGACCTCCTGAATGATGATCATGGATGTGGCAATATATGTACCTGTCCGAACTGCCTCATTACCTGATCATAGTAGAATGGCTGCACTATATGATCATGCCACCCTACCAAGAACCTGGCCATCTGTAATCTCCTCAGTTATCTAGTATGATCTAGCCACTAGAGGAAAAGCTAGTACAACCTCCATAGGATATCCTCCTAATCCAGTCAGTTGAATCTCACTCTCCAAAAGTGCATATCACCATACTGCCATAATCATCACAACGAATACTAAAATGCTCGTGGATAGACCACTGTTGTCGAATACATGAAGCCCTCTAGTCGTGTACATGTGATGTGCTCTAGGAACCATACATGTAAGAGCAGCTGGTGTACCATGCTATCTAACTCCCAGAACACAAACCAACCAAGATAATAGCACACATGTGCTAGAATGCATAAGCCCTAGATATATATTTTCTGGTGCTCTACCATGCCTCATGTCAGGTGTACCAATCCACCCTCCAGATGCACTACTTGCTCGTCCAATAAAATGACCAATGCCACTATGTGTATCATAATGCACCTGACCAATGGTGCTCGTGAATACAATAACAATGCCAACTCTCTCTGTCTTGCTACTCTGTCATCATGAGCAGGACCCTCAAGGCAGTATTGCATGTCTACCTACTCCTCTCAAAAGGACTATCCCCTTTTTAGCTGCACACACTCCCCTCGAATAGGGACTCAGAGAATGTGATGTACATCCTCTAGTGTAATAGTCATCTCTCCTATGGGTAGGTGAAACGTGCAAGTATCTACATTCCACCTCTTGCATAGCGCCATCAACATAGCATCACGGTATCTCATTGGTGGCATAAGGTAGGCCCAATAGATCCCCACTTCCTGTAAGTGTCTTTTCTTTGCTGGTGATAGAGTTGGAGCCAAGTATCTGAGGAAACTCAACTGTCTCCTACCTAACTGTTTCTAAGACCATGTGGGTACCTATACAAATTCTCACAATATTCTCCCTAAACCATCTAATTTCTTCAATTTTACTCTAATTCATTGAACAAGTGTGCTAATATTGTTCTAGTGTGTTTTTTCTATGGTCCTAGACACTTTCAAACCCTATTGTGACACTTTTCAAAGAAACAAGACACTTTGCAAACAAAAGGGACACTTTGCAAACAAAAGGGACACTTTGCGAAAAAAATTTCTAGGATCCTAATATACTCTAAATAAGCATTAAATTCATCCTATAATTGAAAAATCACAAAACATAGGCTTCAGAATCAACTAACCTCCTATTGGCGATCGTCGCTCGCTAGTTGATCGCACAAAACGTCCAACCTTGTGGGCATGAAATCACGTGTGCTTGGAATTTTGTCCCTCTCTCCTCATCACTCTTCAACACTACAAAAGGTAAATGAGAAATTAAGTGCTCGTTTACTCTTTTTCATTTCTTTTTAACTATCTCACATTTTACAACCATGTGCACATTTGTACCTTTTTACTTTGTTAATCTTTTAGTGTGCTTTTTCATTAAAATCAACATTTTGAGTGCTAGTGATCCCCATTTCTGATGTCATTTGTTATGTTTGAATCGTGTTTCCGCACCCTACATCATCACTCACCTATAGCTATGGGGCATGGTACTTGTAAATTCCCTTTGATACGCGTGCCCTCATTCTATGTGGTTAGATGGCTACCTTGATTTCAGCTCTGTAAAGAAAGCGAAATCAAGGGAGGGCATACGTCGACCCTCAAATTTGATCTTTAGGGACTAGATAAGAGGATTTCTAGGACTTCTAACAAATCTGTGTTGCAGGATGTAGTTCCTAACATTGTGGTTTTGTAGATAACTACACTAGGGGCTTCATTCTCCTACCTTTTAATGAGTATCCTTTTATGAAAATGAAAGTGCATTGTTTGTTTTAGATTCCTTTAGCTTACATATGCACGCAGATTCATATGGATGCTAAAGTGGGGGCTAAATGTGTTACCAAAATGTTTATAAATTTGAAGAAAAGGATAATTTTGTGCTTGTTTTGGTTCCACTCTAGGTCTCATTTCACCAAATTTCACCCTAAAACAGCATTTATAGGCCCCTAAGGTTGTTAATTTTGACTTGGAGGCCTGATATACCCAAGGGATCATTCAACCCCTGACAAACAACATCAAAACAAATCAAAAATTACCATTCCCACTCTAAAAATCCTTATTGGGACTAGGTATCTGATTCTTAGGTAAAAATTCTCGACAATTAGGTCATGTTGCTTATATACTTATTTTTAGGTTATTTTCCAGCTCTCTCTTGGTCATTTTTCACATCCAACTCCACAAATCAAGTGCAAAAACATCTTCCTCAAGAAGATTCACCTCACACACAAAAAAAGTTGAAGTTTTTAGATAGCAAACTAGGGCTTTTTTTAGGTCTTGAAGCTCACTTCACATCTAATATCATTCATTGACGAAGGTTGGAGATAGATTCCTATGGAGATTCATGAAGAAATCTAGGTTGAGGAGGTGCAACTAGCCACCAAATCACTCCTAAAGATTGATTTCAAAGTGTGTCTATCTTCTATTTTCAAACCATTTGTAGATTTGAGGTTTGCATCCCATTTGCATTCCTTGTCACATTCATTTGAAATGGTGTAGGATGTCTAGGGTTAGAGTCTTGCATCACTTCAAATCTTTTACATACATCTTATTCTAGCACAATAGAATATGGTTTTTCTTTGTTTCGGGTTTTCCTAGCTCTAGACACACTTAGGGCTAAGGTTTATGCAGATTTTCTATTCCATTTCAAGTTTAAATACAAACTAGGGGTTTGACCAAGGGAAACCCCACAATAGAAGCACAACATTTACTATTTTGCCAGTTATTTCGTAGGTTTGAAGTAGGAATCCTATGAAGAAGTAGAATAAACCTAAAGTGTCTATGTCCACTTTCGGTTTCGCAAAAAGAAAAAAGGGACTAGGTCACCCATAATGGTGACCTAGTCCCACTGAAGCTTTCTGACACTGAAAGTTGTAAATTCAGAGAGCCAGTTAGAAGAAATGGCTTCCGAAGTAGATTTCCCAAAAAGGGACTAGGTTGCCCCAGTTGGTGTAAGTGTCCCAGGTGGCTCAAAACCCTGATTTTCTAGTTTTCCAGTGACTTCTACAATTCCAATTTCAACCCTCTTCAGTTTCTAGGTTCACTTCTTTGATCTGTTAGGCTAAGTTTCTCATATTGTTTCATTTTTATTATATTATACCATGTGTTTTCTAGCAACATAAGTGTTACTATTTTAGGTTAAGTAGTTAATTTTTCATTGTATATTTCAGCACTTGTGCACACCTCATTCCCTTAGGGTTTCAATCCATAATCACTTGAATGAATCACAACATTTTTGTGCCCCTGGAGGAGACAGAAAACCCTCTCCTTTCTATGTAAAACCCTAGAAGGTCATAGAGGACCCATTCTTTTACCCCCACACAAAGAACCTAAATTTTGTGGTTCATTTTGGTGAACTTGCATTTCAACACATTACATACTTCTGATTTTCATTGCATTTGCATAATAGGAGCTCTTTCTTTAGCAAATCATTGAATGTTTCATTGTGTAAACAAGAATCCTAGGTTTTTTCATTGTGCATTAGTGAAAAAGAATCATAGTTGCCATTTATTTCCTTTCCTGATACAAAAATTTCACATGTATATTATACCCCTACATGTTAGCTTCCAAACACTTCCATTTTTCATTAGAAAATACATTAAAAACTCAAAAAACTTCATACCAGGACTATTGTCAACCTTGGTGACTGAGTCCTAGTAGACATTTTGCATCAATACTTTCTACATTTTCTTTCCAGATTCTATACTTTTTGTTTCCTTCTATTAATGTTGGGTTCAGTTTTGATTTTCCTTGTTATATGGTTATTCTTAGCTTAAAATGGTATTTCTAAGTAGTATTAAAGCTTTACATGTTTCCTTTTCTACTTTAGTTCCTAGTTCTTTCAAAGTAGATTCCATGAAACATAAACCTAAAGACATAGATAACTCACATGATACAATGCACACACTTGTTCACTATAGGAATACTATTTCATCTAAATCTTTTAGGAGTGATGATTTTGATAAGTTAGATGAAGCTCTTCAAAGATTCCTCTCACTCACTTCATCCACTAAGGTTGGTGATGATATAGTTTCAACTCCCCCACCCTTGTCTTCCAAACCTTTTAGTTGTGATGATATGGGTATGTTAGATGATTTCCTCCACAATTTCATCTCCCCTACTTCACCTACTGTGGTTTGTTGTGATGACCAAACTAACATAAAAGATGTCAATGTTGTCCAACCCCAATTCATTCATTATGCACTGTCATAAACCTCCAACCACACCCCAACATGAGATCACCCTTTACCCTCCTAAGAGCGATACCATTTCCCACACTCATTATACTAATAATCACCCACATCCCCAACAACCATCCACCTCCACTTCCTTACTGTTACCCAACCCTATGTTAGCCACAACCCCTCATTTCAACTCACAACTCAGGGAGTATGATCTGGTTGAACAACTTAGAAAAAATCTTGCCAAAATATCCCTCTGCGAGCTCCTTCAAAAGTCCCCTAACTATCACTCCATGCTTCAAACAACCTTACAACAGATAGTGGTTCCTCTTGGTATGAATACTAATGATGTGGCAACTCTCCTACATGACATGAAAATAGTCAATGTGGGTATTACTTTCTATCAACATGAGCTACTGCCATTAGAGCTCTGCCAACAAAATGAAGCCTTTATGATTATAGCCCAGTATGATCGGATAGGTATCAAAAGGACCCTGGTTGATAATGGCTCTACCGTAAATGTGTGCAATGTGAAGCTTCTTGATAGGTTACATGTGGACCGATCGAAAATCCAATCTGATTCCTTATCCATAAGAGGATTTGATAATGTTACCAAACAACCTCTTGGCATCGTCACCTTACCCATCACTATCAGAATGGTTATGTTGCAGACTCCTATCCATGTCATGCCCTATGATCTTTCTTATAATCTCCTCTTGTTACAACCATGGACACATGAGATGCATGCGGTACCCTCGACCCTTCATCGCAAAATGAAATATGTCTATAATAATAAATTTTATCAAATTGATATCGATCCCGAACCTGAGAGTTGCTTTCAAATTGAAAAGGGCACATCAAGTCCTCTACATAACCTAATTCTTACCTCTAATATTTCCCCTCCTGAGAAGGACCAACCCACAGATAAAACTAAGTTTAATTTACTTGGTGACGATTGGGGCTCTTTAGAGTTTACTCCCTCCTTTATGGGTGAATGTAGTGTCACACACAAAGAGGACACTAAAAATGATAAATCTAATGTCCTCTCTACCCAACAAGAGGAATACCCTTCCCCCATATCTGCCTCATCTATTTTCGACAAACATACCACATATACAACAAATTTTGATGAGATAGATTATCAACAACCCCTAACCCACAAGAAATGGAAAGAATTTATGGATGTGGTTATCATCTTGTGAAATAATTGGGCTGCAAGGGTAAAGGATGTGACAAGCATGAACAAGGCATCCATGTCCCCATTGAACCTCTTATGCAAGGAACTAAAACTGGTCTAGGGTTTTCCTTTTGTCAAGCTACAAAAGCCAATCAAATAACCTCTCTCAACATCAAGAACCACCCTTATGCTTAAGCACCCTACATTTCTTGATGTGGATGCTCCCCTCTTCACCTATGTTCATAATGATGATGATTTAAAACATTTATTACATGCTTCGGATAAGCCTTCTCATTCCACAAGACATGCCTCTTGTGATATGTTGAGTTCTGAGTCTACCGTTAGTCCTATTAATGAACCTCACACCAGCTTGGAACCATATGATCCTAATGCTTCTAAGTCTAATGCACTCCCTTTAGGTGATACGCTTGAAATCCCCATGGATATTGATAACAAGGAAAAAATCATTAAGATTGGAAAGAGCTTAGATGACGAAGAACAAGAGGATCTTGGAACCTTGCTTCATACCTTCCCTGAACTATTTGCTTGGAAATATTCTGACATGCTAGGAATCGATCCCCATATAGTTTCCCATAACATTGTCCTTACTGACAACACTAAGCCTGCTCACCAAAAGATTGAAAAATTGAATCCTAAGGTAGCCTTGCATGTTAAAGGAGAACTTGAAAAACTCCTTGACATAGGTTTTGTTCACTCCATTGATTATTCTCCTTTGATTTCAAACATTGTCACAGTGGCCAAACACGATAATCATGTTAGGATATGTATGGATTTTATAGACCTGAATAAGGCCTCTTTAAAAGATGACTTTCCTCTTCCTAACATCGATATGATCACGGATTCCACTGCTAGACATGCTTTGTTATCCTTTATGGATGGATTTTCAGAGTATAACCAAATTTTCATTAACCCACAAGATCAATACAAGATGTCTTTTACATCCGACTGGGGCACATTTTGTTCCTTTATGATGCCTTTTGGTTTAAAGAACATTGGCACTACTTATCAATGAGAAATGACCTTAATCTTCCATGATTACGTTCTTGCCAAATACTTGACCTGCCAAGATAACATGAATGTCTTCTATCAAATCTTCGAGCGTATGTGTAAGTATAACATGTGCTTAATTCCTAAAAAGTGTCTTTGGAGTGGATAGTAGTAAAATTTTAGGGTTTATCATATCTCACAAAGCTATCAAGGTGGATACAAAGAAAATTTACGCTATCATCAATATGCCACCTCCTCGTAACATTTCCCAATTACATGTGTTACAAGGGCAGATACAAGCCATTCATCATTTTGTGGCTTGCTTGGCTGATCTTCCGTTACCCTTTCCTCACCTCCTTAAAAAGGATGTCAATTTCGATTGGAATGATTATTGTAAATAGGCCTTTGAGAGTTTGAAAGAATACCTTATAACTCCACCTGTTTTACAGCCTACTATACCCAATCAACCTTTCATCCTTTATATTGCTTCTTCTACCCATGCTCTCGTTGCCTTGTTGGCTCAAAAGGATTCCAACGGTAAAGAGCATCCTATCTATTAATTTAGTAGAACACTCCTTGATTATGAGACCCGTTACCATAATTTAAAAACAATGTCTCACTCTTGTATTCACTACTAGTAAGTTGTGGCATTACTTACTCAATGTTGAAGTACACGTGATGACAAAGTTTGACCCTTTACGATAGATTTTCACTAAAATAGATCTATTGGGACATCTTGCTAAATGGGTCATGTTGTTAATTGAGTTTGACCTTAAGTTCATTGCTCAACAAGCAATCAAAGGTCAAGCCTTAACCAATCATTTAGCTGATGCTCCTTCACCATTAGCGTTACCCACCAATGACTCTTTCCTTGATGACAGTGTGTTTACTATTGACATTCCTACATGCAAATTGTACTTTGATGGATCCAAGTGTCAAACAGGATCTAGTGTTGGATTTATCTTAATTCCACCTATTGGTAAGCCTATTCCCTTATCCTATCATCTCAATTTCCTATGTACGAATAATACAGATGAGTATGAAGCATTACTCGTTGGGTTACACCCTGCTCTTGTCATGATAGTTAAAAATATTAAGATCTATGGTGATTCACAATTAGTCATTAAACAAATCAAGGGTCTCTATCAAACTAAACATGATAAAATCTCACAATATAAAGAGCTTGTTCTCAATCTATTAGACCAGTTTGACTCCTTTACCATTGATAACATCCCTCATAAAGATACTCGCCACATGGATGCAATGGCTAGTGCAACCTCTTGTCTCTCCCGCTGACCCTTCTGAACAAATTGTCTTCACCATTCATCCTATTATGAAACCCTCTATCAAAGATCAACCTCCTGATATTTGTACCACTTTATTTGATAATTCGTGTGAATGGTATGATGCCATCTACAATTATCTAAAAGATGGTACTGTTCCTGAACCCACCACTAAAAATACCCATCAATGCCTTAACAAGTTAGCTACTAAGTATATCATCATTGTAGACACCTTGTACTGAAGATCCTTTGATGGAATCCTTTTACATTGCCTCAAGGATGCTGAAAATCATATTTCCCTCGAACAACCCCATTGTGGTACTTGTGGAGGATATTTTGGAGGAAAAACCTTAGCGCAAAATCTCCTAAATATGGGTTATTACTAGAAAAACATGGAAAAATATTGTTATGCATATCTTAAGCGATCTCATCAGTGCCAGGAACATAGTCACTTGATCCATGCTCCCGATTTAGAGATTCGTTCCCAAATACCTATCTAGTTGTTCTCTGTGTGCGGCTTGGATCTAATTGGAAAAATCTCCCCATCTTCTTCTGCTAGACATACGTTCATTATCACTGCTACCAATTATTTCACCAAATGGGTTGAAGCCATTCCCCTTCTCTCCACAACCATTGAGGTGATATGTCATTTCTTATTGGAACACATCATCGCTTGCTTTGGTCTCCCTTCCATGTTAGTCTCAGATAATGGTACTCCCTTTAAGAACAACAAGGTGAAGAAGTTCCTTGAGACCTTCCATATCCAACACCGATTCTCCACACCTTACTACCCTAAGTCTAATGGTCAAGCCTAAAGTACTAATAAGATCGTGGGGACAATCCTTAGGAATATTGTAAATCAAACCCACAAGGATTGGCATACACAATTGCAATATGTGTTATGGGCATATCACACGAGTGTTCATTCTTCTACGAGACATACCCCTTTTAACCTTATTTATGGTACTAAGGCTATCCTCCCTTTAGATTTATAAATCCCCACGTTGAAAATTTCTCTCCAAAGTCTCATTGATAATGACACTTATACGGGTATGTGCGGGATCATGATGGGCTAAAAAGTGGCGATATGTAGGTGATATGATGGCCCATGTGGTTGATGATTATTTTTTTACCCCAAATTGATGAAACAAAAAGGGTTTTTGAAGGAGATTCTCAGATTTCCACCAATATAAATTATGCTTTAATTTTAATTTAATAAATAATTATTGTTCATTTTCTATTTGACTTATGACTAAATTCCTGATTGATAGGCTGATTGAAAAAATCTATAGCTTTCAAACAGTATCACAATTTTTGAATCCGAAAAATTTGTCACATTCTATGCTTCACATACTATATGAATAAAAAAAAATGAATTTCATCAAGTTTTGACCAAGTTAAGGTGGTCAGACATATGATTTTTTATATTTTTGAAAAGTAATAAAAAATTCATAATTAATTATTTACTTGGAAAAAAATTACAAAAAAATATGCATCACATCAAGAAATGAGTCCTCTACTTATATCTAAAAACTTATAAAAAAATATTATCATTTTATTGTGGTTAGGGTGTTCAGACAAACACCTACTTCTTATTTTTTCCCTGAAATTTAAGTACTACTGCATTGAAATTTCAAATTTTCACCAAATAGATTTCTTATTTTTAAAATAAACCTAGTAGTTTAGAAACTACATTCAATTTTATAAAGATTCTATTCTTACATATTTTTGAAATAATATAGATAACTTATTCAAATGTTTACGTCAAGTTGCCTAACTTTGATTTTTTAAATTTTTATCACCACTTAAGGGCCTATTTTTTCCATGATGATCCTACACATAACCATGCAGAACAACGTTTGCACCAACTTGAAATGCTTGATGAGAAACACATCCATGCTCTTGAGCATCTTCAAGCTTACCCTAAACAGTTGCAGCACAAACATGATGTTAATGTCATTCCTCGAAACTTTACAAAGGGTGACTTGGTTTTATATGAAAACCAATGCAACACCACTACTGATTACGCCAGAAAAGGTAAATTCAATCCTAACTAGCTTGGTCCCTACGTGGTTGACTCCAAATATGGATTTGGTTCCTATACCTTAACCGAGCGCGATGGCACTCCCCTTCGTGATCGCATTAATGTCATGCATTTGCATCGGTATTATGTATAATCCTGTTTGAATGGTATGATTAATAAAGAAGTGTTGATTGAGGCTATTGGATTCTATCCCAGGGGTTGTCTCATTGCTTCATTCTTGACACATCATCATGTTTGTGTCCTTAACACTAAAGTGATTATTTAATTCATTTTTATAATTACTTTAGATTTCATACTATTCAACCTCCTTCCCATTTTGTGTGTTACGTTTCTTTAAAATCATAAGTGCATAGGATATTTAATCTTAATGTTCAATCTAACATGAATTCTACTTGAGTTGTAATTTCATCACATACATTTTGTTATATCATGTTGCCATTACTTAAATACTAAACTATTTTTTAATAATCACATTGCCATTTAACATCCACACAAATAAATTACATCATACAAAAATCCAAATGCATATATATACATATATCAAAAGTCTTTTATACATATCATCATAATACACAGTGTCACTAAGGACTATGATTACCAGATCCCTCAAGATCTAGTACTCGTGTTGCATCAATAGTAGGGTGTCGGGAGACAGTCATGCGTGATCGTGATCATGATCCGCTGACTCTGATCCACCCATTCGCGTGAGTGCCAATTGGTGCTCACCTGCCATTTGATCCCTCTTTGCCCATACTTGTGACAACTATCTCTCTAATCTCTCCACCTCTACTGGAGGCCATAATGGTTGTACTTGTGGTGTAGCTCTCACTCGGTGCACCTATCTCCTTAGGCTCTCATAGGCTGCCCGCAATCTTGCGAAGGGTCTCAAGGTCTCTAGCTCTCATTCCATGATAGGTGGGGGAATGTAGTCAGTATCTATATCCTCTTCATCGAAGGTTGCTGGCACTATCTCTATGGCTACCTGATGTAGGAACTCTCGCCAACCCTCTGTAGGCCCTATAAAATCAAACAAGAGTCTCATCAATAACACATCATCATATCAATATATGCATTAAACCATAAATAAAATATCCTCACCGATATCTCTAGTAGAAGGTGGAATGTCCACCTCATCATATGCAAGGGGTATAGAAGATGTGCTCGCCTCCCCTTGATAATGAGTGTTGGTAATTGTTGTTGTTGTTTTTTGGGATCTAGTCCTATGAATAGGTGAGAACTCTCTCTTCTCATGTCAGTTCTCGTCCACGGTATCATCATCGTCACTCAGGGGTGGCTCCTCTCCTTTCTCCCTCTCCTCCTCATCCTCATCCTCATCCTCTCCCTCCTGCCCATCATAATCTGGGTTTGCATCCTCATCATACTCCTCATTAATAATATCTATAAAAATGTCTGCAGCCCCGTACCATGTCTCCTCGGCCATGTCCCCTCTCTCCCTATCCTCCCCCTCATTTGGAATAGGATAAGCCTCCCCCACCAGCTCATCCATCAAAAAAATTGGCTCTAGTCATGAGGCTCTCCACCACTCCTCATGATCCAATGTGGCCCCGACATCATCTACATCATCAATTGGTGGCTGGTCATGATCTGAATAGTTTGATTCACTCTTGATGACATAATCCAGTGTGAATCGTGCTATGTCTCCTGGCCTCTATGCACTCCAAATGGACCTCCTAAATGATGATCATGGTTGTGGCAGTATCTATACCTATCTGAACTACCTCATCACCCAATCATTGTAGAATGGCCAAGCTACATGATCGTGTCGCCCTACCAAGAACCTAGTCATCTGTAATCTTCTCATCTATCTGGTACGATATGGCCACTAGAGGACAAGTTGGTACGGCCTCCACAGGATATCCTCCCCATCTAGTTGATCAAATCTCACTCTCCAAAAGTACAGGTCATTGTACTACCATAATCATCATAACAGATACATAAATGCTTGTGGATAGCCCACTGCTATTGGATATGAGAAGCCCACTAGTCATGTACATGTGATGTTCTCTAGGAACCATACTTGTAAGAGCGTGTAGTGTACCATGCTATCTAAGTCCTGGAGCACAAACCGACCAAGATCATAATACACATGTGCTAGAATACATCGGCCCTAGGCATATATTGTCGGATGCTCTGCCATGCCTCATATCAGGTCTACCAGTCTGCCCTCCAGATGCATTGCTCATCCATCCGACAAAAGGACCAGTGCCACTATGTGCATCATAATGCACCTGACCAATGGTGCTCGTGAGTATAGTAACAGTTCCAACTCTATCTGTATTGCTACTTTTCCATCATGAACAAGACCCTCAAGGCAGTACTGCATGTCTTCCTGCTGCTCTTGAAAGGACTGTCCCCTCTATAGCCACACATGCTCCCCCCCAAATAGGGACTCAAAGAATATGATGGACATCCTCTAGTGTAATAGTCATCTCTCCTATGGGTAGGTGAAACGTGCAGGCATGTACATTCCACCTCTCGCATAGTGCCATCAGCATAGCATAATGGTATCTCATTGGTGGCACAAGGTAGGCCCAATAGATCCCCACTTCCTATAAGTGCTTTGTCTCTACTGGCGATAGGGTTGGAGCCAAGTCTTTGAGGAAACTCAATTGTCTCCCACCTAATCATTGCCGAGACCATGTGGGTACCTATATAAATTCTCACAATATGCTCTCTAAATCATCTAATTTCTTCAATTTTACTCTAATTCATCCAGAAAGTGTGTTAATGTTGTTATAGTGTTTTTTTTCTATGGCCCTAGACACTTTCGAACCCTTTTGGGACACTTCACAAAGAAAAGGGACACTTTGCAAAGAAAAGGGACACTTTGCGAACAAAAGGGACACTTTGAGAAAAAAAATTCTAGGATCCTAATATCCTCTAAATAAGCATTAAATTCATCATATAATTGAAAAATCACAAAACACAGGCTTCAAAATCAACTAACCTCCTACTAGTGGTCGTCACTTACCACCTGATCATGCAAAACATCCAGCCTCGCAGGTGTGAAATCATGTGTGTTCGACATTTTGTCGCTCTCTCCTCATCACTCTTCAATGCTAAAAAAGGTAAATATGAAATTAAATGTTTGTTTACTCTTTTTCATATATTTTTAACTATCTCACTTTTTACAGCAATGTGCACATTTGTACCTTTTTACTTTGTTAAACTTTTAGTGTGCTTTTTCATTAAAATCAACATTCTGGGTGCTAGTGATCCCCATTTTTGATGTCTTTTGTTGTGTTAGAATCATGTTTCCACACCCTACATCATCACTCACTTATCGCTATGGGGCATGGTACTTGGAAATTCCCTCTGATACTTGTACCCTCATTCGACGTGGTTAGATGGCTACCTTGATTTCACCTCCATAAAGCAAGTTGAATCAAGGGGGGGCATACATCTACCCTAAAATTTGATCTTTAGGGACTAGATAAGAGGATTTCTAGGACTTCTAATGAATCTGTCATAGGATGTGCTTCCTAACACTGTGGTTTTACAAATAACTACACTGGCAACTTCATTCTCCCGCCTTTTAATGAGTATCCTTTTATGAAAATGAAAGTACATTCTTCGTTTTAGAGTCCTTTAGCTTACATATGCATGTAGATTCATATGGACGCTAAAGTGGGGGCTAAATATGTCGCTAAAAACTATATATCTTTGAAGAAAAGGATAATTTTGTGCCTATTTTGGTCACACTCTAGGTCCCATTTCATCAAATTTCACCCTAAAACAACATTTATAGGCCCCTAAGGTTGTTAATTTTGACTTGGAGGCCTGATATACCCAAGATATCATTCAACCCTCAAAAAACCACGTCAAAACCAATCACAAAGTACAGTTCCCACTCGAAAAATCCTTAGTGGGACTAGGTCGCCTAAGTTGGCGACCTATTCCTTTTTGAGAATTTTTGAATTTTAAAGAAAGAAAGTGAATATTTAATCAAAAATCCCTGATGGGTGTTGGCTTCTTAGGTCAAAATTCCTGACAATTTGGTCATGTTGCTTATATATACTTGTTTTTAGGTCATTTTTCACATCCAACTCCACAAATCAAGTGCAAAAACATCTTCCTCAACAAGATTCATCTCACACCCAACAAAAATTGAATCTTTTAGACAACAAACTAGGGATTTTTGCAGGTCTTGAAGCTCACTTCACATCTAAGATCATTCATTGACAAATGTTGGAGATAGATTCCTATGGAGATTCATGGAGAAATCTAGGTTGAGGAGGTGCAACTAGCCACCAAATCACTCCTGAAGATTGATTTCAAAGTGCCTCAATCTTCTATTTTCAGCCCATTTGTAGATTTGATGTTTGCATCCCATTTGCATTCCTTGTCACATTCATTTGCAATGGTGTAGGATTTCTAGGGTTAGAGTCTTGCATCACTTCAAATATTTTACATACATCTTATTCTAGCACAATAGAATAGGGTTTTTCTTTGTTTCAAGTTTTCCTAGCTCTAGACACACTTAGGGCTAGGGTTTATGCAGATTTTCTATTCCATTTCAAGTTTAAATACAAACTAGGAGCTTGACCAAGGCAAACCCCACATTAGAAACACAACATTTTCTGTTTTGTAGGTTATTTTGTAGGTTTGGAGTAGGAATCCCATGAAGAAGCAAAAGATAGACCTAAAGCCTCCGTGTCCACTTCTGGTTTCTTAGAAAAGAAGAAAGGGACTAGGTCACCAATAATGTTGACCTAGTCCCACTGAAGCTTTTTGACACTAAAAGTTGCAGATTCAGAGACCCAGTTAGCAGAAATGTTTTCCAAAACAAATTTCTTGAAAAGGGACTAGGTCACACCAATTGGTGTAAGTGTCCCAGGTGGCTCAAAACCCTAATTTTCCAATTTTCCAGTGACTTCTACAATTCCAATTTCAGTCCTCTTTGGTTTTCGGGTGCACTTCTATGATCTTTTAGGCTAACTTGCTCATATTGCTTTCATTTCTATTGTATTACACCATGTGTTTTCCAGCAACATAAGTGTTACTAGTTTAGGTTAAGTAGTTAAGTTTCATAGTATATTTCAGCACCTATGCAAACCCCATTCCCTTAGGGTTTCAATCCATAAACATTTGAATGAATCACAACATTTTGGTGCCCCTGGAGGAGAAAGAAAACCCTCTTATTTCTAGGTAAAACCCTAGAAGGTCATAGATGACCCATTCTTTTACCCCCACACAAAGCACCTAAATTTTGTGGTTCACGCTATATTTGGATTTGGAGGTGGAGGTGGGGGATTTGGCTGTTGGGATGAGATGTGGTGGAAATATTTTGTTGAGGTGGTTGTTGTGGTGTTTGTTGAGCGATGACAAGGGGTTGTGTGGTACATGGTGGAATTGGATTGATGGTTGATATTTTTAGTCCTCATGAGACTAGATTTTGAGACATTTGAGGTGTTGTAGATGATGGAATTGTTGATTGGTAGCTTTGGATTGGTTCCACCTGGTGTTGCGATATCGATTGCATGGTCGAATGATTTGGTATCATAGATGGGGTGATTTGATTTATATTTGGAGGATTGCTTTGAATTGGTATGTTGAATAAATGGGGTTGCACTAAACCTTGGATTGGTGTAGATGTTGATGTCAAAAGAGGAAATTATGGGAATATTGGTGGTGTGTTCCCTTGCAAAAGTGAGGATGATGCATTAAAACTTTCCACTTGACCAAATAAATCCACTTGTCCTTGTGATATCATGGGGAGAGAGACTTGTGTATCAAGAGGGTATGTCGGTGTTGCAAAAAAGGTGGAGGGATTGTTCGTATCATGAAAAATGAGTGGCACATATGGATGTTTTTGGTCTTGTGGGATGGTGTTAGAAATACCCAAGATCGTGTTTGCCTCCAAGTTTTGGTTGTTGACAAGTGAATGTGTTTGAAGAGCTTGGAGTAATGAACTTCCCTAGGTGATCATGGGTTGACATGGAGCATGAGATGATGTTGGTTGTTTGATGGGTTGGATGATGTTTTGGAATGAAGGCATGAATGGTGCTTGAGGTATGCTCCTAAAATTTTGTTCAACAATAGTTCTCACATCAAAATTAGAAGGGAATTTACCCCCTTCCTTTGCTAATGCCAACATGTATTATGTGAGATTGAGCCTCATGACTATATTGACAATGTTGTGTGTTTCCAGATTTTGGACTAGCTCAATTATTTCATCAAGGTCATCCCTTGGAATTTGTTGGACATCCTCCACTTGGAAACCTCCCTCTTGAGGATTTTGACGTATTTGAGGGGGATTAGGTGGAAGGTCAATGGATATCCTAGGGTTGAATTTTGTTTTTGTTGGACTTAAATCACTTGAAGTGGATGTTTATTTGTTTTTTTCCATGATCTTCTTGTGTTGAGATCTTGTTTGGATGATAAAATAAGGATCAACCTTTGAGGATAGGAGGTAAACCTCCAACTCCTTGGGTTGGTCTAAACCTTAGGTACAAAAATAAAATCTAGGATGCTAAGGATCAAATGATGAGAGGTGAATGATATGGATGTTTTAACTCTTGAGGACATTGGAGGAATACTATAATTCAAATAGGATTTATTGGATTTTTATTTGGATTTGGTTTGATTTGGATAATGGACTTATAGATCCCAAGATGTTAGATATTCTCTTGGGGTAAACTTGTCCACAAAGATGATAATTTAACTAAATGTGTGAAGAAGGATTCATCCACACACACTTAGCCAAACAAGGTGATTTTGGTTTTGATTGAAGTATTTACCAAAAGTCTAGCAGGGATGATTTTTCCAATGTTCCAAGAGTTTTTTGTGAGATGAGTTTTGATTGATGTTTGGGATGGATGAGGGTGTTGATTTTGATCCTAGATGAACCTAGAGAGACTTTTCTTACAAGACCAAGGTTTTGAAGAACATTTAATTTCCTATAAAGTGTTCAAAACCAAGAGACCAAACTTTGATTTAAATGAGTGGTTCAAATTGAGCATACATATTTGGATTGTTGAGGGGAATAATTTTATACAACCTTGTAACCATCTTGTTTATCTTGGTGTATTGCTTTAGGTTGCACTTTCTAATATATCTTTTGATGTATTTTTGAGTGTGACACCTAAAATTGAAGTTTTTTCATAAAGACTTTTTCTTTGGAAACTTGACCTTTCAGGAAATCATGAGAAAAAATACACATGTGGGGTCCAATTGTCTTTTATCTTGATTAAATGGATTATTTTTACCACATCAAGACTTCTTTCTTATATTTCAAACTAAATGTCTATGTTTTAACTCTTTTCATTCTACAAGGTCTATTATGTGAAAATCAAAGGGTCAAAGGCCATAGTTTGCCTCGGTTGACTTTAGAGAGAACAACTTGAGATATAGGCCCAAATATTTAGAAGAATCTAAGGATAAAATCCCAAGAGACAAGCAATAATATTTGGACTCTTTCAAGGATATTTGCTCTTTCCAAAGGGTTTGAATTTTGATGACTTGATGAATGTTTTTTTCAAATTTTGAGATCCAAGCAATGTATTTAACTAACTCACAAATTGTACAATCCTAGGATAGAAATGGGTATATTTGTTGAGTCCCCACTTGGATTTATCTAAACACCGAGACAAAATGAACAATGAGAGATTTGGTGACACTAGCTCCCCTCCATGGCACACACTTCTCGGGACCACCAAATCTCAAAATCCTAAAGATCTGGAGACCTTAAGGATTTTTCTATTTCTACTTTGAATAGTACAAATGTGGAGCAGCTTCAGAATGACCGTTCTTGCACCAACAAATATTAAAGATTTTTGGCCTTTAAACAAAGGGTTGTAGAAAGGGCATCTAGTTCAAGGGACACTATGATAAACTCCCTCAAGAGGTCTCCCAACCCTTAGAACAATGGATTAATGTATCATAAAGATACTAGGGGAGAGCTATCACACATCAGTCTTGTTAATTGCAAACTTTCCCTACAACCACAAATTTGTATAGCGGTTTGGAAGAGCCTGACTTATGCTCATTACCGCTTAGGTCATTCCCTCCTTTCGAAGTGAGGAGATAGGCCATCTAAAGATAAAAAATAGCGAAGAAGTACATTTGCAGTTCAACCACCTAGATTATGTAAAGCACTAGGAGGGAGCACACACAATTCCTTTCCTTCACACTCGCATGATTGTTCAATTTTAGCTCTAAATTGAAATGTGTGGGTGATTTTAGAGAACCAATGTCAAAATAATTCTTTTGATTCTCAAGATCACCGAGTGGCTTGAGAGAAGTGCATACACATTCAAGTGGCACAAATTACAAAAAAAACACAAAACAATGAAGGCACAAGCTCTTTTTAAACCCCAAAGCAATAGTGAGTTCGTTTTAAGCACCAAAACCCAAGTGTGAAGATTCTCATTCAATTTTAGCCCAAAATCAAAGTCTAGTGAGTTTATAAGTTCAATTTTAATCCAACCTTGACAAAGCTTGAGTTGATTGTTAATTTTAAGCCCAAAGATGAAGTGAGTTGTCCTATAATAGAAAATGAAAGCGGGAAATAGATGCTTCAAGCTATTAAAATAAGTATTTAAAAATTCTTTTTTCAAGTTCAATGCCCACTTCCAACTCAAAAATTATTCAAAGATTATTTCCTATTCTTCAATGTTGTAAGTTCTTTATGCAAATGAGATCCCCCCTGCAAGATAAAAAAGACAACTATGCGAGGATCAAGTTATTTAATTAAATTCATTTTAAGCATTAACTAGAATGGTTTCAAATGAAAAGACTAATGATTTTGAACTAATAAAATGAAGCATTAATTAGAATCCTGATTTCCATATAATTTAAAGCAAATATTAATTAGAAATACACTTTGTTGACAAAGATCAAAATCCTCTCCTGCTAACAATTCAAAATCAGAAAATTTAATGTGGATAAGTAAAGAATTAATGCGGTTTAATGCAAACAATATTAGATTTGTAGATAGGTAAAGATTTACAGAAATTTAAGTAAGATTTCAAATCTCATTCACTTAGCCTGCAAAAAACCATAAATAAGAAACACCAATCAACGAGGATGCTGCAAAACCATAAATGAGTGACTTTAAGATAAAAATTCTTTGTTATTTAATGCATTATCCATGACTTCACTCTATCAATGCCATCTTATCTTCCTGATTTAAACACATTCTCCCAAGAAAATAAATGTCAGATATGAGTGAACATTCTTTTGAATGGAGCATTTTTAAAAAGTCAGTTTTCTTTCAAATGTAGTTTCAAATACTTTCATATGTACGAGCTCATGGATGATGCAACCAACTACTTAGCCATAAACTTAAATCCAACAAAGATTGCAATATCCCTCAAGAATCAATGATGTATTTATTGCACATCTTGGATAATGAATGAAGTAGGCACAAATCTTTGTCAACCCAAATGGGTTCCTGAAAAATAGGCAGGCCTGGAATTTTCTTGAATAAAAGACTGTTATGTCAAATAAAGGCGAGTCTTTAAGTTACCTGAGAAAACTTTAACCAATATCAGTGGTGTGTGTCACTTAAAAGAACTAATTTTCCCTCTAAGGAAAACATGGTGAATAACATTATCTTTGTAGAAATAATCAACTTATAAATGCACGTTTTTCCTAGTCTAGCCTTGTGACTTAAATTTTTGCATGACAAGTAAATATTTAGTCAAAATTTGAATTCATGAAGTTTTTAAATCGACACACAAAACCCTTAATACTATAGCCTCTGGAAAATGTTTGCAGAACATGCGTCTAGAGGGTACATTAAGATGTGTTGCTTGTCTTGGAAGTTGAAATTGAATTAAAATGTTTTATGTGCAAGTTAGTGGTAATTATCATGAGCCCTCATGAATAAATGTGAGCAACAAAGTCAAAAGATGGCAGTTGGCCAATCAAAACTACTAGTATATCCTTTCAAGTCACAGTGATCAGATCTGCAAAATACTACACTGGTATTTAGCATTAAAAGTTGAACTAAAGCCAAGGTTGGTGGACTTTAATATAGAGAGCACAAAATAGTTGGTCTAAAAAATGAGGATTTTTGTTTTTTAATCAGTAACGTGGAGAAAGAAATCAATTTTAATCTGCTCTAATTTTTCAAATTCTGGCATTCAAGACTCAATGTGTTCCAATATTCAATGCCTGAGTTGATATTTAATGAACAAAGTGTAGCGAACATAGGTTTTCACTATCTACAAAGATTTTACTATCAAAATATGAATCTATTTTATTCATTGAACCTGCTCTATTTACACAATGATTTAGGAATAAATAAAAGCAAGTGGGGGAGAACACCCAGTTACCACCCCGCATTGAATAACCGCCACCTCCATGCTCACTTAACCCCCCAAATAATATTTCACTTTGATCCATTAAAAAAATCTATTTGATTGAATAAATAATTACAAAAACACCAATGGCTGCTCATTAAGTGTTAAAGTGAATGTTTTTGACTGGATTTAAGGCATAAAACAGTTATAATTGATTGAAATTATAGCCGAAGGATACTGGGACATTAGGTGGCAAAAATTAGACGACACCTCTAAAAGGTGTCTTTTTGACCTCCGTGACCATATCCAATGCTCCCACACTCTACCGAATTGCCCAGAAGCCATAGCCTTAGTTATAAGCACTTAATTCGTGAGCGAAAAAAACCCATAATTTTTTTTTCGATTCGACGTACGGTTTGAATTCTACGGATGCACGAAGTTAGCCCTGACGGATACCGAATCTTCTCCCCTATATTATCCTATTAAGAACAAAGTTCTATAAAAGAAAACCCGATACAGACAACAAGACAAAAGCTTTAATTTCAAATCAAACCAAGAGTACAATATCAAGTGAATCGTATGGCAATATGAAATGATATCAATTTGGTGGGTAGACGAAATGATAGTATGTCGTCACAATCAAAGTTATCATAGGTAAACCTCAAAAACTTTATTGGACGCACCGTAGGTTTGCCTGCTTGGAAAATTGATATAGTTTAGCAAAATGAATAGAACTATTTTATGTAGTTTAGCACAATTACTTGGAAAGTCGAAAATGCAAATCTGGATTAAATGGAGGAAGCGAATGAGACTGATACATAGGTATATTTCATTTGAAACAGAATGCAGGTTTACAATAGTCCAAAAAATGTAAAAAAGTCCATGGAAATTATAAATACATAAACCAGTTGAACATCGAATCAAAATCAGGCTAGAGTTCAAAAAGATTAAAAAATTACTTCTTCAAACATAATTCAAAGACTGAGCATAGCGAAAAAATTTCTTCCCTGTAGAAAATGACATGTCAATTAAACGTTACAATATTTCTCCACTATATCGACAATGGCTACATAAATTGCAAACAAATTTACGCAGAGTAGAATTTACAGTGCATAGAACTACCCTCAATTTTATCCGAGTTAGTAAGAACTTTCAATGATTTCAATAGAAAATCATAGTTTATGCAGCAAATATTCAATTAAATGCAAAGGAATGATCTGAGACCAAAAGATGCAAATGCAAAAAATATTCGACTCAATGCAAAAGGAATGATTGAAAGTCAAACATAGAGAGTATTTCAAATATACCTGATGACCGTACACAAAAGATGCAAGAAAAATATATTCAAAAGCTCAAGACACTTAAAGACTCAGATATTTCAGCTAGAAAAAAGCAAGATAACCCAGTACAAGGTTTAAAGCCAAAATAAAATAAGTGATGGAGTAGCGAAATGACTGAAAGAATAAATACAACAAACTAAGAGATATAGAGCACACCTTCTCTCCTAGCGCCAAATGTAAACATTAAATTCTCACAAGCTTCAAACAATGATCAAAATTAGTATTTTTAGTCAATTTAAAACAAGTAAATCTAGCATTCCTATGAGATGCCTAAACATGGTGCATACGCAAATTAGAAAACAAAATAACCAAAGTAGATAAATGTAAGCATATACAAGAATGTTCATACCTTATCCGATAGTGGAAGTGGTGCTCCTTTGATGTTTAAAAGGATGCCCTTCCCACCCCCTTGATAAGCTTCCAATGATGAAGATGTAATGATGCAAGTGATGGAGATAAAAGTGACTATAGTGTAAATGCATAAGATTGTGTATGGATTTCAAGTAGAAGTGGCTTCTATTTATAGGTTGAAGGGTTGAAGAATGGAGAGATGAGAGGAATGTGGGACTAAAAGAGAGCCAATGAGATGGAGATACTTGTCTCAAATCTATTAGATGAAGGTGGAGCACATTTTGGGGAATGTGCAAGAGGAAAGGAGGGTGAAAGAGAAATAAATGTATATGGTTGAAGATATGAGAGGATGTAAGAAGCATAAATGAGGATATAAGAGGAATTAATAAATGTGGTTGGAGATGTAAGAGGGGTTAATGTTTGGGTAAGAAAGTCAAATAAAGGGTGTTAATGAAGGAATATTCCTTAGAATATTCTTTTGAGAGGATAAATGAGGTAATTAGTTAATTAAAAGAATTGATTTTCATGTGAAAGTGGGTTAGTTAATCAAGGGTTGATTTAACTCTTGGGGAGTTAAAAGCTACAAGATTTGTTAATGATGTTGAGAAAGTGATTAAAGTTAATTAATTTATAATTTAATTAACCTTGAGTGGATTAGTGGATTTATGATATTTGATAAAAATCATTTGATTTATTTAATCAAATAAGAGGACTTTGGGGATTTAATTAAACATGATGGATATTTGTGAATTAATCCAATAAACTGCTTTATTTGATTAGTAGAAGAATTTTATGATAGTTGATCAGAATTAGATGTACTATTTTGGTTAGGATTATTTGCATGTCTACACTTAGAAGTGATTTCCCAAGCTTTCCAAATATATAAATGGTGCAAACCCATTAGTTTTAAAATAAGGAGCCAAAAATAGTTTTTCATTCCAATTGACTATTTCCCAAGAGTGGCTAGCAGCAACAAATTGAATGTTAAATTGATGCTTCCAATGAGCCTCTCCTTCCAAAGCACACATAGTCCACTTAGTGGCAAGGAAAATCCCTTGAGTGTAAGGATCAATCATCCCCAAACCACCTTTGTATTTTGGCTAAATGCAATGTAGCCTTGACATGGAAGGAGAACCCTTTTTGTTGCCCCACTTCGCCTAAAAAAAACTCCTGATAAGTTGTGTTAGATGATTACAAAATTTTGTGGATGGAATCCAACAAGATGAGATGGCTAGCTATGAGGATTTATTGGCAATTTGGATGCGACCAACCATGGAGAGGAATTGATTAGTCTAGCTCACAATCTTTCCTTTGAATTTGGTCATAAATTAGTTTTACATATCTTTAAGGAGACTCAATCCTGAAGGGTATGCCAAGGTATTTGGTGATTGTACCATTCTTAGTTTCATGCCATTTGCTAGGGATTTGAGGATGTGGATTTGAGCGAGTCATGATGGATTCAATTTTCTACATGACAAATTTGGGACCCAAGATAGTATAAAAGAGATGCAAAATATCAAGAGTGTGAGCAACTTCATCTATTCTATTTTGGATAAACAACATGCTATCAGATCAAAAAAGTTAGAGTTTCATGCTTTGGAATAACCTGTTGGTGTGAATAAGTCTTGTACCTAGTCAATTCTTTACAAGGACTTAGGGGACTTAGTTCACATGTTAGGTTTACCTGGGATATAATAATTCTTCTAGAATTCTTAGTTGTCATATCTAGACAAGTCATAGTTGTCTTATCTAGACTTCACATCATCCTAGCTAGTTATGAGTTAGTAGTCTCATGTGATAGGATTAAGACAATTGTCATGATCTTGTCTTATCCTATCTCTCACCATTTCCTTTATAATCAAGGCTTCTCTAGCATATTTTGTATTGCATAGCATATTGATCATATTGCAATCCTTGTTTGCTGGAATACCATCTTCCATTGTTGCTTCTCTCTATCTCTTGTTGAGGTTATTTGGTGTTGCAGATTGAAGATCTTGGTTGCTCACTTCAACATAACCATGTAACAAAATAAAATGAATAAGTTTTGAAGAGAGAGCATGTTGAAAGAGGTAGCCAAGAGCATCAACAATAAGAACATATAGGAAAGGAGCAAGGGGGCAACCTTGATGGATAGATTTTTGCAAGGGGAATTATGGGGAAAGGGTTTCATTGACAACAACTCTAGCATTTGCATCAATGAACAATATTTTAATTTTCTCTCTAATTTTGACTCCAAAAACAAGTCATTTAACATGTATTAAAAATGAAAGGCCAACATATGCAATCATAAAATTTATCAAAATTAATTTTGATAATAAGAGCATCTTGGGAATACTGTTGGGCTCATTCAATAGTCTCCCAAGCCAACACCAAATTATCAAGAATAAATCAGCATCCTAAAAAACTAGTTTATTTTGGTCAAACAATTTGGTGGGTTATATAATTTATTCGATGAGCCAAGGCTTTGGCAATGATTTTGTATGGGGTTTTAAGAAGGGTAATAGGCCTCCATCCATCCAAATTGTCTTATTTTTTCCTTTAGGAAGGATTTTAATAAATCCTTGGTTTATGATTGACCCTAAGGATCCAATTTCTACACCTTCAAGGTAAACATAATAGAAGTCTTTGCAAATATGGGGCCAAAGTGCTCTATAAAATTCAGCTAGAAGCCCATCAATTTTAGGGCTCTTCTCCAAATCCATGCTATAAAGAGCCTCATCTAACTCTTCGATGGAAAGGAGGTGGTCAAGATATTTGCTATATTCAGTATCAATTTTGCAAGGGATACAACTAGCAAAATTTCTTCAATAATGGGAAGAAGTGGATCACCAATAGACTCATCAATAAAAATATTTCTATAGTCCTCATAGAAGGTTTGTAAACTAGCAGATTGGCTAATATGTATGGAACCGTCTATAGATCCTATACCAGATATTTTCTCCTTTTTATGTTTATATTGCAAGAACTAGAAGAAAAATTTAGACCCTTTATCCACATCCTTGATCCTTGGAGACAAGCTCAAATTTGGGCTCCTTTCCCTTTGTAAACATCCACATTTTCGATAAGGTTTTTAGTTTTAGCCATTAATTGTTCATCAACAACATTAAGACGGTTAGAAATCAATTAGGCATGATTATGTTTGAGTTTCCCTTTGAGAGATTTTTCAAGTCTTCGATGTTTGGTAGCAGCTCTTCGACCAAATTCATGAAGAAATAATGTGCAACAGTAAATGGTTCTCTCCCACTAGCTGATCCACCTACCATGTTAAGGCTTTGGTTCAACTTTTTATATGGCTAAAAGGCCATCAATTCACTCTTTTTGTTTTAAGTGGGATACATTTAACTTGTAAGGAAGATCATTGGGAAGAGAAGGGGAGTCAGTAAGGGAAAGATTTGTAAAGATAGGAAGGTGATCAAAAAGAGTAGCTGAGAGGTCAAAATGAACCAAATGTCCATCATGGGAAGGAAGAATGTGATTGTTAGGTGAGATATAAAATTGATCCAAATGACTCATTTTCCTCAAGGAGCCCTCACAAAATTATTCCAAGTAAACTAGTGTGGTATTTGAGTGTTAACTTTACCCATGGGAGGATCATAGACTCCCAATGAATTTCAAGCTAAATTCCAAGCTTTAAATTCAACATGAGATAAGAGATGAGTTTTCCCAACTACAATAAGCTGGGTGTTCAACCATGTTGAAGTCACCCCCTAAAACCCACTCAGCAGTAGGGACATAAAGACGAAGCCATTCCCAAATTTGTGTTCTCTCGGAGGGGGAGTTAGGTGCATATATAGAGCAAAATCCATATAGGGTGCCTTGAAAGAGAATAGTAAACCAAACAAAACAATTGTAAGGATCAATTCTAGAAGCCACAACATGGTTGGCGAACCATGGAGCAAAGCCTAAGATAGACTCACCATTTCCTTCAATATGATTTGTGTGAAAGAAACAGGCCTCTTGCCAAATAGAGACAAGACCGTCATCCAATTGTACGATATTCACTTTCACCTCTTGAAGCATGATCACATCAATTTGGTTGTTTTGAATCGAGTGCTTGTGTAAAGTACGAAAATCTAAAATTCCAAAATTCGACAATTACTTTAAATAAGATTCATTATATTCAAAATAAAGGCGTCCTTCCAATCATTTAGACATCAAAGAACTAGTTGATTGCATACAACGACATAAAATTTGATAAGATAATTTCATAACAATTCAGTCTAAATCATATAAGTGTCGAATTACACAATATCAATAATAATTACAATGAAATATAATAAAATCAGTTACAATTCGAGACTTAGGAATTCAGTTGCCATAAGCTCGTCATTACATATATCATGAATAATAAAGCATAAAAGAAGATACAGTTAGCCGATCTTCCATCCAAAAGCAAATCTTTAGTATGAAGATGAGAACAAGGATTAGTTGCTTTTTTCATCCAACCTCGAAGCTTACGCTTCTCTGAAATTTCTTAGTCAATCAAGAAATACCCGACCCTGCACGTATAGCTTAGCAAAAAGCAGTCTACGAGCAAGATGGAATCTGGTGCATGCCTAGTATAACTAGTAATACCACAAGCATTTTTATTTTTCTAATTCATTTAAGAAATAAGCAAGTTCAATACTAGGATATGGTAGAGAGTTCAATAATCCATCTATTTCAATGGTACAAAAATTACTTGGCCAAGTAAAAAATCGTGCACAACAAATAAAAGTAGTTTTGGAAAAGCAAAACTACACTCTCTATTTATCCATATTCGGCACCCGTCTCGGAAGGTAACTTTCAAAAAAAACATAACATGCAGAATTATCTATCATTCATGCATGGTCAAAATAGTCAATTATAGTCTTTTGCAATCTTTCAAAAATATCAAACTGGAAACTTTGTTTAAAATGAAAAATAGTTTAAAAAGAGCTTCTTTCCATTGTTCAAATTCTTAATAGTCATAAAGTCAATATTTTAAGTTGACTATTTAAATAATCAATAAGGTTTTTAAATGAAGGTGTAATAATAGTATGTCAAATAAATACATATAAAATAGAAATTAAAAGAGTACAAATTCATTCGTTTATATTCCCATTAATTTAATGTTGTTTCAAAGTTGTTCTGGAGGTTTTCAAATAAATGAAATCTCAAATTTAAACGTTCTATTTTCAGTTTATCCTAGTTTCAGAGAATAAATATTAATCATTTATCAAATTTAAAATAACTCTTCTATTTGTATCAGTTTTGACAGTTTCGTAGAAAGGTGAAGTTTTCAAGTTTCAATAACCTCCATTTCAAATAGTGTTTAAAATTTGAAGTTTTTAATTCTATCATTTATTTTCAGTAATAAAGTATTATTTCCTGTCAGCAAATATGATCCATTTTTTGTTCAAGATCGTTTTAATTTCTAACATAATAAAGATCGTTTCCAGATTTAAAGATTTTTCCTAGATTCATTCTAATGTTTAATTCATGATTTCTAGTCAGAATTTCCTAAATTTCTCTGTTTTCAATCTTGTCTAACATTCTGGAAAATAAATACTTTATGATTCGTTTACTGTTTAAATAAAATTTAAATGAATAAATTTGCAATAATTGTTTTAAAATCTCTCTTTCCTAATTTTAACAAACAAGATTTTGTTTATAATTTGATACTGATTTCCAGAAATTAGGAACAAAATTGAAAGATCTAAAGAAATATTCAATTTACGAATTCTTACCTGGTAATATACAAATTCTTTGTATTTTTCTGATTCTTTTCCTAAGATCTCTGTTCTCTCCTCTTTTCTTTCTTTGGAGTCCTATCCTCTGTTCTATATTTGCCATTTTGTTTTGTATGAAAAATATTCTTTTTGTTCCCACACTTCTCTCTGCTGGATTCGTTTCCGATCTCCTGCTACCTATTCTCTCTTATCCTATTCACCCTTCCACCTTATCTCCCTAAATACTATCTACTATCTCCCTGCTGTTTTGGGAGTACATTCCTTCTCCCTGTACCATGCCCTCTTCTTCCTTCTAGGCATGCCTTTCTTCCCTGCCTTTACCCACGCTGGTTTCCTGTGCCTTTGTACAGTCCTTGTGCCTTCTTTACCAATCCTTGTGTGGTTAATGGGAGACTCATGGCTAAGTGGAACATGGAATTCTCCCCTGCCTAGCCGTGTGTGGAAAGCAGCTCTAGAAAACCAAAAAATCCTCTATCCATCTCTGCCTCTGTCTAATTTATTCTCCTTTATATAAAAACGGATTTTTCTCTGTGTATCCAATTTTGAAAATTCTTCTCTGTCTCCCTCGTCTTCTTTCATGCATTCCTTATATCAAAATTGAGATCCACTATTATAGATTGATCTCCAGATCAATTCTATAACTCATAGTTCCAAATTTATTGATTGCTTCTCCTCTTGTTTGAAGATATTTTTCTTTAGCTTGAAAACTGAAGTTCTCTTTTTGAATGCAATTTCCAATTTGAACGGATGTTTAATTTTTCAATTTCTTTTCAATTTTGTTTTCAATACATAATTTAAGATATTATTAATTTCAAAATTTAAATCTTTTCCCTTTTCTTTTTCCCTTTCTTAATATTTTATTTAAAATCAATTAAATTTATCAAACCCTACTTTATTCATTTGAAGTTTATTTAATTTTCGAAATAAAAGCTACTTTATTTAATTATCGAAATTCCAACATATTATTTTCAATTTATAATAAAATATTAAACAAGCAATCTTATCATTTAACTTAATTCAATTGCATCAATTTTAACTAAATCATCATTTAAATCACATGCATTTTTCACAATCTTTGAGAAATTTCATTAAAATAGATTTTCAATTTGCAAGCACGATAAACGCAAAATACATTAAAATATTCATCTATGTGAGTGTGTGAGATCCCATCTATTTGTAAATGTCAATCAGCTAAACAACTCTACCTGATCGTTGTTCTCGCCTTCAATCACATTCACCTGTTCCTACGTTCACTTGCACTCGATTTAACATCAATAATGACAAACCCAGAATTTAAATATTAATGCATTCCAAAATATAATCATTGCATTTCAATTTCAATTTTATTTCGATTTGACTTCCAATTTAACTTTCATTAAAAATATCATTTAACTTCAATTTAAATAGTGACATATTGATTAATAATTACATTTAAGTAATCAAATGAAATATATACATGACATCCTTCCCCTCTGGGAAGAGACATCATCTCGATGTCTTATTAGTCATTCAATAAGCACAACATCATCATCATCATCATTAAAACATACTATCTCAATCAATAAACAGTATCAATAGATAAAGCATAGTATCTCAATCAAGCATAATGAAATAGTAACTAACAACATAGTTCTCCAACATAAACATAAGAATATATAGTAGCATCCACGCTATCAAAGATCACAACATATGTATCAAAAACCAGAGTATCAAGTATCTCATGCATTAAGCAAATACTACTCTAAGAAAGCAAATGAGGAAATATGATAGTCAATCGTCACAGAATCCTCCCATGTAACACTATCCTCAGTCTACTGATTTCATTCAAAAACACTAGTCTATAAGTGACAGAATTCATAACTTCTAGTACATCAAAGGGTCTCACAAATCTCGGAGCCAAATTTGATGGTTTCCCAAATTACGTAAGATTAACAAACATTTATTCTACATAGTAATCTTGTCTTTTCTAGACCTTACTTCAAGTATCCTTATTATCACATATGAAAATTTTGTATGCTTCACACATACTTTCTCTCCTTAAGAATTTTATTCTATAAATACATTCAATATATATAATATTAACTATACTTAGTGATCAGAATTCATTGGTTCATGCCTTTGTCCTTAGTATAACCCAAATGGAAGAGGAATGTCGATGTATTGTACACTACATCGTGGGTCCAATCCCTTCCTTTGTACTTACACTTTTAGACAACTCATAATCCAAGTCCATTTGCCACTTACACATTCATTATGCTTACCATAAAGTACTTTACCTTAATTATTTGTCTATCTCGAGCATAACCTTGCTCCTAGATAACTTATCAATTAAGTCCAATCAATCACTTCTATCTATTACTTCTTTTTTATCATTTTATCAAGTCTAAGATTATATTCATGCCTTTTCAACTTTAATAGAGTTTCCTTTCTTTCCTTATCATGTTCAAACGTCAATTTTAGAAATTATAAATCATTCAAGATTTAGTCCACCATTTTTACTTATTTGATTTAAAATATTATATTGCACATTTATTCAAATGATTGTCTCATGGTAAGATTTCGGTTTACACAACCTTATCATTATTTGCTAAACTGAAATAAATTTTCAGATTTACTAAGCAACTTGTTACCCACAATATAATACTAAGGATCAAAACCTTATAAGTCAAATTTTCAAAACCTGTCGGTTTCTTTGATGAGTCCATATACTAGATCATTCTATTAATTCTACTAAACAAAGATAGATCAATTTGTCTTGCATTTTACCATTTTCCTTCTAGAATCTCAAGTGACTTACATGTCCTACCAATGATGATCTCAGGTCTTTATTTCCTGACATACTAAACATTACCCAGCTATATTCTGTGCAACTTCTTGCTCTATCTTTTCCCAGATTATAGTGGGTCCCTATCCAACAATTCCTTTTATCAATCCGATGTCCTAACCCTGACATTATTATCCTCATTCCATTTGCGTATATTCCAAATTTTGGACACATAGGTTCTTTTACATCTAACAATAGTCTATCCTTCGACTAAGTGATAACCTATTTGATCTTACGCTATTATTATTCTTCATGTAAATAGTTATTGGTTTTTGCGGAGGTAAATCCCATTTATCTCAATACATTCATACCATGGATATTCTTTTTTCCTTAGATTATTTTCATAGATTCAATTTATCTTTTATTTCAATCCAATTTTCTTAATTTAATCTGGTAATAATTTTGAGTATTAATCCTTTTTCTATAACATTGATCTCTAGATAATAAAAAATTTTAATTGCATATCCAAACAACAAGCATAAACATTCAACTCCCTGATTTCTTAATTATAAAGGTGAGTCTCAATTAAATATTCTATTTTGAGCACAAGTAACAATTCAGATGTTCTTCTCCATAAAATCTTCAGCATTTCTTGCTAAGTGAAAATTTCTATAATATTTTGTCACGACAATAGATGCTTTCTTTTTTAAAGTGTTTCCCTTTTTATAAGCGCTACTTAGAGTAAAGTCTTGTCAATAATACGACTTTCTTTAACTTACTATGCATCCCTCTTATGCTTCTATCCTTATAGAGTCTCATTAATTCCAATGACATTCAATCGCATGGGCAAATCTTTAAACTCAATATTCCCTTCCAATTCTTAGGATGAATCCTTATTTGTTAAATAGTTTGATAGCTTATAGGTTTCTCCACTTTATAAGGCTTTAGCCAAGATCCAATACACCACTCATTCAAGCTTAATTCCCTATTATAAGTGTTAAAGAGTAATTCCAATACATAATCCAACTTAATAGGTTTAAGTCTCATCTTAAGGTATCCCTCTTTATTGAATGGACTTCTTGTCACAATTAGGTTATCTTTAACCCAAGGTTTCATTCAAAAGTATATAGTAATTAAGTGATCTAATGATTCTCATTAGGAGATTCTAGTGAGGTTCATATAACATCACATCTTACATTATTATAAACTTATCTTAATGGTTTAGATAATCAACCTTTTCTCATCTGTAGGTTTCTAGCATAGTAAACTTTTGTGTCAAATTATTTCATGACATGAGTATATTTCATATCAAAATAACATCATTATTTAAATTCTCTATATAAAATATATAGGAGTATAGAGACACTTTCCTCCAATCACGAGTCTCTCAGATCTTTTCTTGTCATTCCCATAAACGACCATCTTCCCTATCATAATCAAGTTATCTACCTATCCTTTTCTAATGCATTGATAATAATATTATTTAATCTTTAGATCAGTGAATCATAACGTATAAAGATCATAGTTCTTAACCTTTCCATTTGTCACTTTTTTTTTTTTTGTGGTCATAAAATGTATGACTTAATTGTCCTTATGACTTCCAAAGAAGTCATAACCAAGTTTCGTTAGGTGGGGTACTTAGCTTGAGTCAATCCACTCTCTTCCTTTCTACCCCTTAGTGTTTCCGCAACTTTTGTTCTTCTTATTTTGAACTTTTTAGTGATTTCACTTACTTCTTGGAAAGGTTTTTCTATTCCTTCAGGTTTACTTATCATTGCCATCTTCTTTCTAATATCATTTTTAATGAAGGAATATCCATACTTACCAACCTTTTTTGTTGATGTACTTCTTAACTCAAAGTGTTGCTTTCCTTGCAACTTGTAGTGTCTTGAAACATAGAGCCATGTTGCATTTTTATTCCCTTTCGGAACCATTATTCATAGTTTGTTTGCTTCCAAGACTTCAATAACCTCTTAAATTGTTTCTTCTAGCTGTTCTAGTCTTTTCTCAATTCCTTGAGACTATCTCTCTTCAAACAAGATCTTAATCTTAACAAAAATGTTCTAGTCATAAATTCCTCAATCCTTGAGGATACTTCCTTCGTTCATATCCTACTTTGAACGTTCTAATATATATTCAAACTTGCATATTTATATTCATAGTGATTACACTAATCCAAAAGTTCCTGACTCTGTCACTATTGGAGGTTGCCACAATTCAATTTTATCACATTCCTATTCATTCTCTTTTTCTTAGTCATGTATGTATAGGTTATTCTTCCTAATCTTCCTACATAACCTGATTGCATAATCTTCTGCAATCCTAGGTTTCATCAAAAGTTGATGGTTTAGGAATTTTGATTCTAGGGACGAATCTTTAACTAGCCCTAATTTACACAAGTTACTAAAGCTTACTTCTTCCTTTTTACTTCCTTAAGTTCTCTTCTCTTGTCGTTCTGGCACAAGAACTTTTCAACCTTTATCTTCTGATAGGGTTTACGCATTATTGCATAATGAGCTCATAGGTTGCAGTGTAAAACCTGGTTGCTCTGATACCAAATGTAAAGTACGAAAATCTAAAATTCCAAAATTCGAAAATTACTTTGAATAAGATCCATTATATTCAAAATAAAGCCATCCTTCCAATCATTTAGACATCAAAGAACTAGTCGATTGCATACAACGACATAAAAGTCGATAAGATAATTTCATAACAATTCAGTCTAAATCATACAAGTGTTGAATTATACAATTTCAGTCATAATTACAATGAAATATAATAAAATTAGTTACAATTCAAGACTTAGGCATTCAGTCGCCATAAGCTCGTCATTACATATATCATGAATAATAAAGCATAAAAGAAGATACAGTCAATTGATCTTCCATCCAAAAGAAAATCTTCAGTATGAAGATGAGAACAAGGATCAGACACTTTTTCCACCCAACCTCAAAGCTTACGCTTCCCCAGAATTTCTTAGTCAATCAAGAAATACCTGACCCTACATGAATCGCTTAGCAAAAAGCAGTCTATGAGCAAGATGGAATCTGGTGCATGCCTAGTATAACTAGTAATACCACAAGCATTTTCATTTTTCTAATTCATTTAAGAAATAAGCAAGTTCGATCCTAGGATATGGTAGAGAGTTCAATAATTCATCTATTTCAATGGTACAAAAATTACTTGGCCAAGTAAAAAATCGTGCACGACAAATAAAAGTAGTTTTGGAAAAGCAAAACTACACTCTCTATTTACCCATATTTGGCACCCGTCCCGGAAGGTAACTTTCCAAAAAAACATAACATGCAGAATTATCTATGATTCATGCATGGTCAAAACAGTCAATTACAGTCTTTTGCAATCTTTCAAAAACATCAAACTAGAAACTTTGTTTAAAATGAAAAACAGTTTAAAAAGAGCTTCTTTCCATTGTTCGAATTCGTAACAGTCATAAATTCAATATTTTAAGTTGAATATTTAAATAATCAATAAGGTTTTTAAATGAAGGTGTAACTCCAGTATGTTAAATAAATAGATATAAAATAGAAATTAAAAGAGTACACATTCATTCGTTTATACTCCCATTAATTTAATGTTGTTTCAAAGTCATTTTGGAGGTTTTCAAATAAATCAAGTCTCAATTTTAAATGTTTTATTTTCAGTTTATCCTATTTTCAGACAATAAATATTAATCGTTTATCAAATTTAAAATAACTCTTCTATTTGTATTATTTTTGATAGTTTCGTAGAAAGGTGAAGTTTTCAAGTTTCAATAACCTCCATTTCAAATAGTGTTTAAAATTCAAAGTTTTTAATTCTATCATTTATTTTTAGTAATAAAGTATTATTTCTTGTCAACAAGTATGATCCATTTTTTGTTCAAGATCGTTTCCAGATTTAAAGATTTTTCCTAGATTCATTCTAATGTTCAATTCATGATTTCTAATCAGAATTTCCTAAATTTCTTTGTTTTCAATCTTGTCTAACATTCTAGAAAATAAATACTTTCTAATTCGTTTACTATTAAATAAAATTTAAATGAATAAATTTGCAATAATTGTTTTAAAATCTCTCTTTCCTAATTTTAACAAACAAGATTTTGTTTATAATTTGATACTGATTTCAAGAAATTAGGAACAAAATTGAAAGATCTAAAGAAATATTCAAT
The DNA here is from genome assembly GCA_007115665.2 of Sequoiadendron giganteum. NCBI lineage: Eukaryota > Viridiplantae > Streptophyta > Pinopsida > Cupressales > Cupressaceae > Sequoiadendron > Sequoiadendron giganteum. Next base: position 39,350,209 of record CM021101.1, read on the forward strand.
TTACGAATTCTTACCTGGTAATATACAAATTCTTTGTATTTTTCTGATTCTTTTCCTAAGATCTCTGTTCTCTCCTCTTTTCTTTCTTTGGACTCCTGTCCTCTATTCTTTATTTCCCATTTTGTTTTGTATGAAAAATATTCTTTTTGTTCCCACACTTCTCTCTGCTAGATTCGTTTCCGATCTCCTGCTGCCTATTATCCACGCCTTCTATCCGTTCTCTCTTATCCTATTCACCCTTCCACCTTATCTCCCTACATACTATCTACTATCTCCCTACTGTTTTGGGAGTACATTCCTTCTCCCTGTACCATGCCCTCTTCTTCATTCTAGGCACGCCTTTCTTCCCTGCCTTTACCCACGCTAGTTTCCTGTGCATTTGTACAGTCCTTGCACCTTCTTTACCAATCCCTGTGTGGTTAATGGGAGAGCCGTGGCTAAGTGGAACAGGAATTCTCCCCTGCTTGGCCACGTGTGGAAAGCAGCTCCAGAAAAACCAAAAAATCCTCTATCCATCTCTGCCTCTGTCTAATTTATTCTCCTTTATATAAAAACGGATTTTTCTCTGTGTATCCAATTTCAAAAATTCGTCTCTGTCTCCCTCGTCTTCTTTCATGCATTCCTTATATCAAAATTGAGATCCACTATTATAGATTGATCTCTAGATCAATTCTATAACTCACAGTTCCAAATTTATTGATTGCTTCTCCTCTTGTTTGAAGATATTTTTCTTCAGCTTGAAAACTGAAGTTCTCTTTTTGAATGCAAATTCCAATTTGAACGGATGTTTAATTTTTCAATTTCTTTTCAATTTTGTTTTCAATACATAATTTAAGATATTGTTAATTTCAAAATTTAAATCTTTTCCCTTTTCTTTTTCCCTTTCTTAATATTTTATTTAAAATCAATTAAATTTATCAAACACTACTTTATTCATTTGAAGTTTATTTAATTTTCGAAATAAAAGCTACTTTATTTAATTATCGAAATGCCAACATATTATTTTCAATTTATAATAAAATATTAAACAAGCAATCTAATCATTTAACTTAATTCAATTTCATCAATTCTAACTAGATCATCATTTAAATCACATGCATTTTTCACAATCTTTGAGAAATTTCATTAAATCTAGATTTTCAATTTGCATGCACGATAAATGCAAAATACATTAAAATATTCATCTTTGTGAGTGTGTGAGATCCCATCTATTCGTAAATGTCAATCAGCTAAACAACTCTACCTGGTCATTGTTCTCGTCTTCAATAATGTTCACCTATTCCTATGTTCACTTGCACTCGATTTAACATTAGTAATGACAAACCCGAATTTAAATATTAATGCATTCCAAATCATAGTCATTGTATTTCAATTTCAATTTTATTTCGATTTGACTTCCAATTTAACTTTCATTAAAAATATCATTTAACTTCAATTTTAATAGTGACATATTGATTAATAATCGCATCTAATTAATCAAATGAAATCTATACATGACAGCTTGCCATAAAAATTTCGAGTGGGGATGGTTAACTCCCTAACATTCCAAGATTGAATGTGACAACTCATTGTGGATAATCAGGAAGAGTTTCCTCATCCATCATCAATGCGATAAATGGATTTTTTGAGGTGTAGGCTTGAGCATCCATTACATTGTTTACATAGGGTCGTTCTTGAGAGGGAGATCTAGCTTGAGATTGCATCAAACTATTTGGTTAGGTTGTGCTGACTGGTTGGGTTGACAAAACTAGAGACTCTTTTTTCCTTTTAAGAGCTTTGTTTGTGTTTTCTGACACATCTTTGAATGACTTAGGATAGTTAGAAGAGGAAAAGGAGTGAGTGAGGATGATGGTATGGACTGTGTAAGGGGTGGGTGAGATGTGGATGCAGTCTGCTTATGGGTAGGAGGGGTAACAATAGTAGATTTTAAATTACCTTCAATGGGTTTGATAGAAATAGGGTCAAAATTACTTGTAGGTGCTTGCTATGAACGTGGTTTATAGATAAGGCAGTCCCAAATGAGATGTCCTTCACAACGGAAATATAAACAAGCATTGGGCTTATTGAGATATGTGATTCATTGCCCAATTTCAAACCCAAGCCCAACTAATTTGATAGTGTTAGGAAGGGGTTGAGTAAGGTGTTGGAAGTGGAACAACATTGAGACAGGGGGGGTGAATTAGGGTAAAATTTTCTTATTAGGCAAACCAAAACATCACCTTCTAAAGTATACTATGACATACGATGTTGTCTGGAAACATATAGATCTTGACTAGCTAAAACCAGAAGATAACTTAAATGGATAACATCATCAGATTATAACATAACATTATTGTTCATATAAGATAGAGTGAACAAGCATACAAAACAAATGCTTTCATTTTCAGGAGTAAATAGATTTACACTTCCACCATGAAGAATAATTGAACAAATAACACTGGAGGACAATGAATTGAGCAAGGATACATATCAGAGCGTTTTGATTACCTAAAATATTTTTCAGTATATAAAAATAGAAGAACAGATTGAGCAAATGACATAACAAAGAAACACAAAGATGCTGAGTGGAAAACCCTCCAGGGGTAGAAAAACCACTCCAACTTGCCTTGCAAGCTTAATCTCAAAAATGGATTACAACAATGTTCTGAGCACCAACTCAGTCCTTGATACAATCTGAAGCACCAACTTCAATAGGGGTATCAAAACATTTTTCCAATATCTCTTACATGTAGATTTTGCAAAGTAAGGACCTTATAACTACACTATGTGTGAAATATTAAAATCTCCACTATACAAAATAAATAATGCAATGATATCAAATACGGTGTATGAACTTAACTCGTTTTTCACAAATTTTAAACCAAACCGCAATTCTGTTTTAGAAACCAGAGTCAGTAAATGTGCATTTTTCATTTTTTTTCCTAAACATTCAACATAACACCTCTCTCCTTTTTCAAGTGTATATTTTTCTCTTTTACAACTCTCTTTATAAATGGTTTACAACCATTTTTAGAGATAAAAAATAGTTATAGTTTAGAGACAAAATAGTTATATCTTTCAAGAACCCGTATTAATAAACTAGGGTGCATAATAGAAGAACTAAACCCTTCAAATATTATGAATACCCAAGTAGGGTTTACAATGAATTCCTGTGTGCTTTTTGAAACCAATGCCATTTCAGATCCAATAAAAATGATATAAAAAATAATAGAACCCTAGAGTGTTAAACTAGGGTTAAACCCAAAAACAAACTATTTTTGTTTTAGAATAGATATCATTAACTAACAAAACATAATCAATTGCCAAGAATTCTTTCTCTTTGATAAAACAGCTTCAACTAGATAAATAAGGAGAAGTAACAAGAGAACAGAAAACAATATTGTTTTACCTAGTTCACAGTAAGTTGAACGAATCACAGAAGCCAAGTAAAGATCTTTTACCATAACCGCTCAAAGCAGAGTAAACTGAAACTATCTGCATTTAGTCAACCAAACTAAAAAATAACGAACCAAAATACCTGTTTTGTATGCAACCAACCAACATTTCATGTTGGAAAACCAAAGAAAATAGATCTACAAACTTCCAAGGGCGGCTGCTAAAGATAGGGTTTGACTGAGCAAAAACAACACTGTCTTTTCCTTGTTACCACAAGTTACTTGAATAGAATGCAATAACATTTGAAATTCGTTGCAGTTTAGGTCAACAAAACAAGATCATTATCAAATAACAATAATGCCTTCAAATCCGTGGACAACCCCGACACCATAATGAAGCCAACGAATATGCCAAAGAATATTTCAATGCTGCCAACTCAAAAACCACGTGAGTGAAGAAAACAACTATCCACGTCAAGTCAACAAAAGCATGTGGCTTTAAACAAAATGTAAAGAATATAAAATACCCGCTTCACAAACACAAAGTTGACCATCGTAGAGAATAAGAAAAGTTTTATATTCAAACAAACAGAATGACCTGATCTGAAGTATGAAGCACTAAAGAATGAGCTGAACCACATGACATCAAGAACAAATAAACTCAAGATAAGGTCCATTTCTACACAAGCTCTTGGTTGGACATACAAACTTTCCCATTTATTAGTATGTTGTTTACACCATAGAAATCTACCCACTCAAAAATACACATGTGGTACCTATGACCAAATCACATGAAATAAAATTAAAAATCAAAAAAACATTTTTAATCAATTTAACAAAATAATTTTGGTGAAATGCATTTGAGGAGCTCAAGTTTACTTGAATTTTCCCTTTGCAACCATCTAAACAAGATTTTGTATACATGGTTCACACTTCTTTTAGATTTTATAGCCATTAGTTTGACATAGGTTTTAACCTTTCTTTCTATAATAAACTTTTTAATACAAAAAGTTAATTAAAATTTTATTTTGAATTTTCAAAAAACTTTATATTTAAAAAATATGTTTGTTTGTGTATAGATAAATTTTATTGTGAAATTGTTAATTTTAAGCATAAAACTCTAAATCAAGTAATATAAACCCTAAAGTAACCCTAAATCTTAAACACCATAAATTAGTAATTCACTAAAATCTAAACCACATACTATTAATAGGAAATCCTAACCCATTTCAATACTAGAACTTGGACTATAAGCAATGGACAAAAAGCATGGAAATTTATCATAACTTGCAAAGAAGTTATCATTCTACATCTAACTTGGTCTATAAGAAATGGAGAAAAAAAATTGTTTCGGGATGACTCCTCGAATAGATTTCCACCACTGTCCAAAATTGAAGGACTAGAAGTGAGAATATATTTAAAAAAACATTGGGGAATAAAATTAAGAGACTATCTTATGATTGAAGGTAACCTCCTCTCAAATGCCAAATGGAAACAATTTGTTGGATGTAGCTTCTCGGAAAACTAAAAGTCTTAGTTGTCAAACCTCCTGGACAATAGTATCAAATATTTTTTTCCACGGACCCTAATAAGCTCATTTGGGACCCTTCCAAGTCAGGTAATTACATGGTCAGCCTAGGCTACTCGTCAATTATTCAAAATGGAAATTCCAAATCAGAAAACTAGGCCCACAAATTATATTAAAACTCTAGAATTCTTCCAAAAGACAAGCTATTTGCATGGTTGGCTATCAAAAAATGTATCCTTACATGTGAGAGGTTGTTGAAGCTATGAATATCTACCACTTTCAACTGTGTATTGTGTGGCCAATAAGAAGAGAACATAGACCATCTTTTAGTAACTTGAAAATTCTCACAACAATGTTGGACATGGCTCCAAAACATACTAAACTAGGCCACACCCCTCCAAAAAATTATATTAGTAGTTTTTTTTCTCATGGATGATAATGAATAAAGATTCTTTATTCTCCTCAGTTTGGCTAATAAGCCCCTCAGCTCTAACATGGTGCATATGGTGGGAAAGGAATAGAAGAATATTTGGAAAGAATTGTAGACACCTAAAAATGACTTAGGCACCCGAGCTGCACTTTTTTTATGTCAAACATCCTCATCATTTAATTATGCCCTAATGTCATAATTTCCAATTATCCTTCCATGATTATTTCCTCCATCACATTACCATTTATCTTTGAATTAGATAAATTTATCCATTTAGCCCACTTTCCATCTCACCAAATAATTAATTAAAATAATTATTTATTTCTTGTTTGTCTCATTCTCATTTATGAATTAAACTCATAAGTCAACTTTCCTCCATAAATCAAATAATTTCTATTATTTGATTTCTATCTCATTTATTGTCCACCATTGATTTAATTGGTTAAATCTCAACCCTTCATTTCAAAGTTTCCCCTAACTTTGAACTAATTTTTCCTTAACCCTAATGCTCCTTATCACATTGAATCCTAGTCGTTGATCTTAGGGCTTTACCAACTTCTAACACTGGCCATCCATTCTCAATTTGGAATTCTTTAAAAGGCACTCTCTCAAGCCAGTTTGGACACACGGAGAGTTATTTAAGCAAGCTTGAAGATTTGAATACTTGAGCATATAATACTTCAATATCTTGCTTGTCTTAGACATAGGTTATAGTTGCATCTCAATTTGAGGGCAATCACATAATTTGCAGCAAGATGGAGGAGGCCAATGGAGGTCAATCAATGGAAGCTTGAAGACTAGGTGACTTTGTTTCACGCTTTTATGTTTCATGCTTTCCTTTGTGCTCTATTGTGGATTGAGATTTAGTTTTATGCTACTTACACTTAAATCTGAAACTTTTCTCAAATTATATTTGGTGAACCCGACGTTATTTGATTGATTTTATGAATTTGGTGCACTTCACTTGGGGTTTTGATATGTTGCATGTAATTTGAAATAGTTTATATATTCTCTTTCATCAAGACCTTTTGAAACATCTGTTCTAATATTTTCTTGAGTTGAAAAAAAGAAAAGAAAACAAATGCAATTTTTGGAGCATCAGAGATGTTGTTGTGTGTTCTGGTTTCCATCTGAAATGACTTATCTGATGTCTTTGTTTATCTATATATGTTTTAAGCCCATCTTGGACGTAGTTTCCTTCTATGGACTCTAGCATGAAAATACAAGTGAAATGAATTGGTATGAGTAGCTTTGATGGCATGTTCAAGTAATCCTTATGGCCTGGACCCAATTTCAAACGCTTCAGTTGTGTCAGCATAAAAGAGATATCAGATTGTGAAGTTAAACTGCCCTAGAGCTTTCATGCATATAAGTGATTCTTTGTTTTAAAGTCTCTATATCTCATGCTTTTGTCTCAATCAAATCTGTAGGCCAATTCGCCTCTGTAAAAACTTACACCACTTCCCTCACAACAAGCATGCATCTTCCGTGGGTATTCCGTGCTTGGCCAAATTTCTTGAACCCATCAGTAGAAAAAGTAGCATTAATATTACAATAGAATCACAATAGTCAAATAATTGTGACCTATAGATATGTTGACAAGCGAAAGTTTCATGATAACTACAAACGGTCAAAATTAAGTGAATTACACATACTGACGCTTCATTACTTCAGAATAATTGCCACATGATTTAATAACTAGGGAATGACTAATTTCTCGTTAGCAAAGAAGATTTAATTACTTAGATTTTAATTTATTTAAAGCTTTATTTCATTTACTTTTCATTCCATTCATTTAGTTTTATTTAGATTCTCTTTAGTTAGATTATATTAAATTAGTTTTAAATTTTTTTTAGATTTTAATTTAATTATCTTAGATTTAGCTTATATTTTAATTTTCAATTAGTTTTTAAATTTTTTTAGATTTTAATTTAATTAAATTAGATTTAGCTTATATTTTAATTAGTTTTTAGATTTTTTTTAAATTTTAATCTAATTAAATTGGATTTAGATTAGATTTTAATTTTAATTAGGTTTAGATTTTTTAGATTTTTTTTAATTAGATTTTAGATTGTTAAATTTTTAAACTTTTAAATTAATAGGATTTTTAGACTAGTTTAATTTTTTTCTATTAATTAGCTCGATTCATGTTATCTTACTTCCTAGTTTAATCTTGATTTTTGTGACTAATCTTTGATCTTTTGTAGGTTCAAATGTCCACAGTTTGAAATCTAAAACATCAACTTTCGCTTGTCAAAGATTGGAGGCTCAAAACTACTAATCATGCTTTGCAGGGCCTTGGCTTTACTTTGTTTTATCTTGAGTGCCTTTCTCACATAGTATGATTAGTGGACCTAAAAAGAACTTGCGTGTTTGATTTGACATCATAAGTGGGTTTAAAATTTACTAGTGCTTGTGTTGTCTTGTGCTTTGCATTTTTTTCTAATTGCATATGTGCTTCTCTCATGCCATTTGGTGATCTTGAGAATTAGAAACACCTTTAGAAATTTTGTACAACCACACACACATTTGGATTTTGGAATTAAAATGAACATTATGCAAGTGTGAGGCAAAGGTGTTTGTGTATGCACTCCCTTTGCGCTCCGTGCGATCCTGGGTGATCAAAAACAATATCTTTGTCTTGCTTTTATTACCTTTAGAGGGGCCTTCCTCGAAAGAGGGAACGACTCCAACCGGTTTTTTGCTTAAGTCGGTATATAAAAGGATAAGACTAAACTGTCTAGTCCTCATGGTATGTAGGCCTTAGCCGAGTATGTGCAGGATCATGATGGGCCAAAAAGTGGCGATATGTAAGTGACATGATGGCCCATGTGGCTGATGACTTTTTTTACCCAAAATTGATGAAATGAAAAGGGTTTTTAAACGAGATTCTCAGCTTTCCACGAATATAAATTATTATTTACTTTAAATTTAATAAATAATTATTATTCATTTTCTCTTTGAATTACGACTAAAGTTCTAATTGAAAAAAATCTATAGCTTTCAAACAGTATCACATTTTTTGAATCTAAAACATGCTTCACACACTATAAGATTAAAACAAACAAATTGAATTTCATGAATTTTTGACCAAGTTAAGGTGGTTAGACATACGAGTTTTTATATTTTTTTAAATTTGTAATAAAAAATCATAATTAATTTTTTACTTGGAAAAAAAATACAAAAAAGTATGCATCACATCGGGACATGAGTCCTCTACTTATATCTAAAATATTATAAAAAAATATTATCATTTTATTGTGGTAAGGGTGGTCAGATAGACACCTCCTTCTTATTTTTTCCTTAAAATTTAAGTACTATTGCATTGAAATTTTAAATTTTCACCAAATATATATATATTTTTTTTAATAAACCTTGTATTTTAGAAACTACATTCAATTTTCTACAAATTCTATTCTTACATATTTTTTAAATAATATAGATAACTTATTCAAATTTTTATGTCAAGTTACCTAACTCTGATTTTTTAGAATTTTATCGCCACTTAAGGGCCTGTTTTTTCCATGATGATCCTACACATACCCAACCATGTAGTGTCATTTGAACCAGGGTGCCTATCTTTTCTTTTAAAGGTATAAGATCCCCTAGTAGAGTGATTAAAGGGTTAAGTGGCTTGTTGGATGCTCGCGAGGTGCCATGTCCCTGAGTATTTACTAGAACCCTCTTGTTTTGAGAAGCCTCACCTTTTGGCCATTGCTTGGTATAGTCTTAGGTACAGTATCATGCCCGAAGATACTCACTACTAACTCCCTTGAGTAGAGATAGCAAATTCCTCTTTGGGAAATTTTAAGTTGGTGAGCCTAAGAAGTGAGTGCACTGTAAGGGGGAGCCTATGCCACCAAACTTCTAAGCTATCTTCTCTCGAGTAGGAGAGAAGAAAATCTTCAACATTGATCCAAGGTATTTCGGTGAGCTATAACAAGTATACAATCCTTTCCAATTAGGTTGTGCAAAGTGTTTTCAAAGTGTTTTTCAAGATCAAAATCAAAATACATTCTATCTATGTGTGTTTTATGTGTGTGTCTTTCAAACAAATACGAAAACAAACTGTACACTTAAAAATTGCAACACTTCACCACGCAATAGTTTCAAACCAATTTGTGAAAAATGGATCAAACTCTTGCTAAAATCAGGTCAAACTCTTGAGATCCATTTTAGACCAACTTCTTGTTGTGATTCTTATTTAAAACCAAAAACTTTCTCAATTCACCTCACATATCATTTCCATTATTAGGTCCCCATTTTAAGTACGTTCGCACCCTCATTACTTGCATACCACAACATCACATTAGATTACCTTTTTCAAACTTTTAGGCTTGACACCTTATAGGTTTTAGGATAGAAAAACTATTTATACCTTGGCACGAATCATTGCTTCAGCAAAAGATTGTCATTTGACCAAGTCACTTTTTGACTTAGTCCTTTGTCATTTTGGTGATAATTTCCTACTCACAAGTCTAGTTGGGAAACTCACCTTGTCACTCTTCTTACTTCTCCTAGAAATAGGCCATTTGACAATCCTAGTTGAAACATTGGTTTACCCTTGGATAGTTAGTGATCCTATTCTTACATATTTCAAAAGTGTTTAAGCCCTCATGATCTCTATAGGTATCCATCACCTATTAGTCACTTGCATCCTTCATACCACAACATTTTAGACCTAAAAGAGCATATTCATATATTCTAGACTTCATAACATCTAATATCATCATCACTTCTAGTTTTATTGCATACATTAGACATCTCTCATCCCTAAAATAACAAAAATACCAAAAACAAATAACAAAAAAATAGTTGCATTACATTTAGGCATACCTTATTTCAAAAATACCAAAAACATAGTCTAAGTCTCATACCATTTGCATTTTCCACCTTCATTTTGAGCAAGCCTTATATGGTTGAAACTAGATTACAAAAGAAACGATGAGAAATGGACCTCTTTCATGATGATGAGGACCTTTACAATTACACTAGCACCCTCAACTATAACAATACAACTGATGATCCTCACAAAAATATCCACCTTGAAAATCCTGACAATGTCAACTTGGGGTCTACATCTTATCAACAACCAAAGATACACAATCCTTTGGAATAATTCCTTGTTACAGACAAAGATGGAAATGTGTTCATAGAAGAAGTACAGGTCACCACACAAAATACCAAAGTAGCCTCTCTTGTGGATGAATTGTCATGTTGGACCCTAAACGATATTTAGCCAAACTATTACATGAAGGAGTTAAACTACCTCAAGGATTTGATGTCAATACGCTATGTGCAACAACGTCACCCAAGGACAATCTACATAACTCATAATTTCCATATCCATTGGAACCACAAGCCAAAATACCACAACTGCCAACACTTCATCCATCTTTGTGACACAATCTATGTCACAACCCATGACATAAACCACCTCATAATCATTATTCACAACGCGATCCTTTGGCTTGACATTTACTCCCTTTATTTCAACATCTCAGACCATAGGGCATCCACATCTAACATCCTTGGTCGACCTAGGGCAAGACAGGTTCTCATCCAAGGATCTCAACCAAACATAAACACAATATCACAAGGTCCTCATATCAATACGAACACCTTACAAGGACAAACCATGAACACTCCACATAGTCAAAATAAAAACACATCACATGGTTATAATCCTTTTCAACAAGGAAAAATTGGATCACAAATGACACAACCTAACATATCATATGGCTACACACAAGGAATCCTTTTTGGAAACCAAAATATACATGGACAACCCACCCAACCAATGCAACATATCTCAACCACTTCTCACATCCCATCCTATACATCACACATCTATACTCAGGGACAAAATCAAAATCCACCACATATGCACAACATTCCAAACCAAAACATATCATCTCAACACAACATGGGTCCACAAAAAAAAAAATGGGACCTCATAACAATGTTGCCAACAATCCCATAATAGGTGCACTAACTACCCAGTTGGCTGCCCTACAAAAGCAAGTGGAAGGGATGCAAGTGTCAAACAAGAAGACATACTCATCACATGTTCTACACCCTTATCAATATGACACTAGCATATACATGCCTCCTTTCCTTCCTGGGTATGCTATCCCTACTTTCACTAAGTACAAGGGAAAGAGAAATCCTATCAAGCACATACGATAATTCACCACTACTTCCATGGATGTTGCATACGATCACTCCTACCTTTTGGGACTCTTCCCTAGAAGTCTTATGGGGCCTGCACTTGAATGGTTTGCACTGATACCTAAAGGGTCTATAAAGTCATGGGATGACCTTGCCAATCAATTCATGGAGAATTATGCTTATAACATTGAAAATGATGTCACAATTGCTACCTTATTTCACTTGACACAAGATGAAGGAGAGTCCTTTATTAATTTCTTCCAATGGTGGCATAGTATGGTAAATCGATGTCTTGTCAAGATTCTTGAAAAATAAAAAGTGGACATGTTCTTAGAAAACCTCAAGTCAAAGTTGAAACACCCTCTGTTAGAGTAATAAGTTATTATGCTTAATTAATTATATCATATTGGTTAATTAATTAAGTCACTTATTCCTCTAGTTGCTTAAGCTAAACTTAGGCACATTAATAATTATTTATTAATTATTAAGTGTGCACACTAGGGTTTCATTTAGGGTTTCCCTTTTAGGGTTTCTTGATCTCTTTCATAAGGATGGATCTCATTGTAATCTTCGAATTCCTGAATAATAATATTTTTGCACATCTTCATGCAAAGCTCTCCTTTTTTATGTTTTCTCTTCTGTGGAAGGTGTTTAGGTTTGCATGTCTGATCTAGGGTTTCTAACATGGTATTAGAGCCTTGAAATGCAGCCCCTTCTCAAATTCTGGAGAAATTCATTACAGATTTCATTCGGGGTTCCTCAAGGATTTCATGCCTTGAGCTCATCTATGCAGCATTTTGGATCAGATTGGGCTTCACCAATGGATTCAGAGCGCTGGGAAAAGTCAAGTTTGGCTTTCATTTTGCAGATTTTGGCCATCATTTGCCAGATCTGTGAGGGTTTCAAGCTGGTTGATTTTTTGCAAGCTCTGGAGGTCGCCGTTTTTTTGGAGCATTTTGAGCCCAAACAAAGGTCACCATTGCATTCGTAGTGGCCAAAAACCCTAAGATCACCTTTCGTTTCGTTCATTTTGGCGAAGTTGGTTCGAAGGGAAAAATTTTTTTGCCAGGGAAGCCGTACGACCTCCCCAGCATGCGTTATGAAGCACACAAATCGAAAAAAATGCGCTTCTTTGGATTTGAGCCGTCCCTCACAGTGCAAACAAGCTCGGCCACCAGGCAGCCACTGGCCTGCTGCCGCTGCCGGTGGCTCCCCCATCCGACCACTGACCTTGCTCAGCCCCCGAGGGCTCCTCCAGTGCCAGCTACCAAGTCATATGGGGGACCGGGTGCTATGCGCCCTGCCCTCGGCCCCTTCAGCTTCAGTCAGGGTCCTATGGAGGACCAAGGGTTCCACCCCAACCCCCTACCCTGTGCCCACAGTCATATGGCGACCGGGGGCCCAGATTTTTTGCAGGGGGGGCAAATTTTTGCGCCGACGGCCAGATGGCCATCAAATTTTTTGCAGCAAAGTGCTGACGTCAACATGACATTATCATCCGTATGGTAGTTTGTCCCCTCCTAACCTTGATTTGCCCTAAAAGAGCAATTTTTTTGTTTTTGGCATAACTTGGGCATACAGTATCAAAATCGGGCAAACGAGATATCACCAGAAAGCTGGTTCTAAGAACTATCCTGTGGTGTAGTTTATTTTACAATATTTTTCTATTTTACTGATTTTATTACTATTTGAATTCAGATGTACTTTTTATGCTTTCGAGCTCATAACTTTTTGCCATAATCTCTGATTTTCGCTATCTTTGCGGCGTTGGAAAGGTATTGAAGAGATTTATGTTGTTGTCCATGCACATTTTTATGTATCTATCCCAAGTTTATCATTATTCTAGATTTGTCCTGATGGATGTCTTGGATATTACTTGGATATTTTGACAGTTGGGAGAATGCCACTTGCATCTTTGCACTTCATTTTCAGTGATACAACATTCAATAATCGACTGTTGCTTCATAGATTCCAGCATTGTTCCCGTTTGGAGTTTTCGAGTGTTCTGTGGCATCGGGTTTGCTGTTGCATCATTATGATTCTGATATGGTTTCTTGTAGACAGAAGTATCTTTCCTTGCTTGCCAGATTGCGGTTCTAGTGTTACTCTACAGCATTCTTCAAGTGCTTCTTTGCAGCATGTCATATCATTGTAGGGGGGTTTTGTCCCACTGGGTTTTCCTCCTCTACCTCTTTCTTGCATTTATAAATGGGTACTTGATCAGGCCTAGTTGTCGGGACCCATCTTTGCTTGCATGCATCTTCTTCTAATGTTTTAGCTTCTTCCTAAGTTCATCTTAAGGGGGGGTGTTAGAGTAATAAGTTATTATGATTAATTAATTATATAATACTAGTTAATTAATTAAGTCAGTTATTCCTCTAGTTGCTTAAGCTAAACATAGGTGCATTAATAATTATTTATTAATTATTAAGTGTGCACACTAGGGTTTCATTTAGGGTTTCACTTTTAGGGTTTCTTGATCTCATTGTAATCTTTGAATTCCTGAATATATCATTTTGCACATTCGCATGCAAAGCTCTGCTTTTTTATGTTTTCTCTTCTATGGAAGGTGTTTAGGTTTGCATGTTTGATCCAGGGTTTCTAACACCCTCTATAGGTACATTGTTGTGCCACATTTGTAGACTTAGTTGAGAAAGGCATGACACTCAAAAATGTACTAATCACCCAAGGTAAACTTACACATGGCAACAAAAACAACCATAACCATCAAACTTCTAACGAAAAAAGAAATTTTTGGTCTTGCAATAAGAATGAAACACATGATGGAGTCGTAGACACCAAAGTTGTGAATCGAACAGGTCCCTCATTGACTCTCAAAATACCCAATGCGAATAAAAATACACCATATGTGTCCAACCAAGCAACTAACATGGTGCAAAATACTCAAGAGCGAGGACCCCCAAGAAAACCAAGGCCATACCCATAGAGACAATACACTCCTTTACTAGAACCAATTGAATCTGTCTTGAAAAAGATAGTACAATCACACATCAGACAACTTCAAGAACCTAAACCATATGACCCAGGATAGTTCAAACCATTGTGGTGGGAGAACAATGCCTTTTGTGACTGCCACCACATCAAAAGACACAATACCTTATCATGTCGTCAATTGAAGAACATAATTCAAGACTTAATTGAAAATGGTACTATAGAGGTTGAAGGACAACAAAAAACTTCTAATCAAGACTATACAATCACAAAAAGTATTATAATCAAGGCCTATGATGACGAAGAACACTCTTCTAAGGGTGTTATCACACTCCCTATTAGAGTTGGACCCATAATTATGGAAACCACATTCCAGGTCTTGGATCTTGAACTCCCATAGAGCCTTCTCCTCGGTAGACCTTGGATTCACACCATGAAAGCCGTACCTTCCACCTATTATCAATGCTTGAAATTTCCATATAATGGCACCAAAGTCACAATCATTGGTGACCCCGATCCCTTCCAATATTGCACCAATTTAAGGGGAGTTCCTAAACGCCAAGTTCCTATCAATCAAGAAACTTTTGCATCCACTTCCATAGCCACTTATCTATTTATGTCGATCCCTCCACCCTCATTAAATCATCCACATCCAAAATCCCATCCATTGACCCCAAAATCAAGATCCAAGACAAAGGTTATGGCGAGTATAAACTAAATACTACCTATTGCATCACAAAACTACCTAAGTCTCCCAAGTCTTATGGTAGGCCTTATTTTAAGATGGAACCCAAAGTTTTCTTTAAAGTTCCTCCCACCACCACCTTCACAAAATGGGGAGAGGTAAATAGAGAAGACATTGATGATATTTTAGCTTGGATTTACAAAGACAAGGAAGATCTACCGCCGCTACGAACAGAAAAATACGGCAAAGGTTTTGCACTCATGAAACAAATGGGTTATGATGGAATCAGTGGGTTCGGTATACATAAAAATGGAATGAGATAACCCTTGATGCTTCTTAAGCGACCGAAGAACTCAAGGTTAGGGTTCGTACCAATTAAGATTGGCACTCTAAGTAATAAGGTGCTTTCAAATAAGGATGTGAGTGTTTTGGAAGACGTTGAGACATCTAAGGATCCTACCTACATCTATTATGATGACACTCACTCTAATGACTATGAGTGGGAATATTGCACCACAAGTGACTATGAGCTTGATCACGTCTTTCAAGAATCTGACATTACCCTGCCCATATTTTACCAACCTCATGGATATCAATATTCGCATTGAATGCTTTTATGCACTTGACCCACCAAAGACCACAAATGGATGGGCATGGAATAAATCCTTTTGGGACCCCGATAATACCTTTGTCTTTACCCTATCAACTGCTTCCCCATCCTTCAGTAACAGTGATGATGGAGTCTCCCTCATTTACCCACAATTGATTGATTGGGACCAACAAGATCCACCTACCTTGGACATATTTGAAAATGATGAGGCCATTTATGAATTTATGGGACTACGAGAGAGCATTTAACATGGGGACCATAAGGTTGGCCTCACTATAGATCTTGATGCTACAACATATTTTGGTGAGACTGTCTCGCCCTCTAGTTGCAAAAATGACAAAAATAAAATAAAAAATGAATAGTCTTTAGGTGAAAACCGCAAGGCACCTACTGACCAAACAAAAGTAGAAAGAACTGACGTATCCAAGGGAAAAAACCTCTCAAAGGCACCTGAGGATGGCGGGTTGGACTTTCTCCTTGTCAATCAAGAGAGATCCCCAATGTTGATTGAAGATGTAATATAATTCAAGATTGGTACTGTAGATAATCCTAAGATTGTTCTCTTTGCAACATCCCTGATAGAAGAGGAAAAACTAGAATTTCAAGCATTTTTCACAAAAGGCCATATCAATTTTGCATAGTCTTATGCCGATATTCCAGAGTTGGATCTCAATTTGGTCCTGCATCATCTACCATTGCATCCAAACACAAAGCCCGTCAAACAAAAACTTAGAAAAATGCACCCTCAAATAGCTATATTGGTCAAAGTTGAGCCTAAGAAATTATTGGATGTCGGTTTCATAAGACCTATTGACTATTTAGACTGGATCTCAAACCTCGTATCAGTGACCAAACCAAATGGACAAATCTATATCTGTACAGATTTCTGGGACTTGAACAAAGCATGTCTGAAGGATGAATTCCCACTCCCAAATATAGACATCATAGTAGACCTCACGATCGACTAAAAAATGTTGTCCCTCATGGATAGCTTCTCAGGATATAATTAGATCCGTATCACTACTGAAGACTAGCACAAGACCACATTTACCTGTCCGTAGGGTACATACTATTGGAATGTCATGCCCTTCAGATTAAAAAATGCAGTTGCAACCTATCAAAGAGCTATGACCACCATATTTCATGATCTCATGCACACATTGATGGAAGACTATGTTGATGATCTTCTGGAAAAATCCTTGACATGTGGTGATCACTTAAGACTCTTGGACAATATTTTCACACGACTAGAAGAATATAAGGTCTGCCTAAATCCTAAGAAATGTGTCTTCAGTGTGACATCAGAAAATCTTTTGGGAAACATTGTTTCCTATCGAGGTATTGAAGTAGACCCGATAAAATTCAAAGCAATATTAGACATGCCTCCACCTACAGGAATCAACCAAATTTGAATGCTACAAGGCCGACTCTAATCCATTAGGTGCTTTAGTGCACAACTTGTAGACAAATGTCAACCTTTTCAATATTTGTTACACAAGGGATTTCCTTTCATTTGGAAAAACAAGTGTGAGGTAGATTTTCAAAAACTTAAGGAATATCTCTTGATATGTCCTATCTTGATGTCGCCTATTGATGGAAAACCCCTAATTCTATATATCTCAGCCACTACAATTGCAGTGGGGGCATTGTTGGCTCAAAATGACCATGAGGAAAAGGAATGCACAATCTATTACATTAGCTGCACTTTGGTGGGGTACGAGCTTAACTACAGTCCAATTGAACATGCTTGTCTTGATGTGGTATTCACTGCTCAAAATTTGAGACACTACATGTTAAACCATCAGACTAAGCTTGTGGCCAAAATAGATCCTTTGAAATATCTACTTAGTAGGGAAAAATTAACAGGATGATTGGCTAAATGGGTCATGATACTCAGTGAATATAACATTCAGTCTGTGGAACATAAGGAAATAAAAGGACAAGTCATTGTTGATCAACTGGTAGACACGCCCACACAAGCTGACCACCCTTTGGTTTCAGATTTTCCTTATGATTCCATATTCACACTAGACACAGGTGTAACATGGAAATTGTATTTTGATGGCTCGCATACAAATCATGGATCAGGTGTAGGTATATTATTTGTTACCCCTCAAGGTGATACAATTCCTAAATATTTTAGGATAGCCTTCCTGTGCACAAATAACATTGCAGAGTATGAAGCCACATTGACAGGATTACACATGGCAATAAAATGGAATATCAAGAGTCTATAGGTCTTTAGTGATTCACAATTGGTCATTCAAGAGGTCAACGATGACTATGATACTAAGGATGAGAAATTGACCCCATACAAAAAGAATGGTTGATAGTTTCAGGCATTACTTTGTAGACCTCTCCTTTTGCCAAGTGCCACGTGTTCAAAATAAAGTAGCAGGTGCCATGGCCACTAGTGGATCTCTTTTGGATATTCCTAACAACATGTCACAGTATGAGTTCTTAGTGGAACAACTATTGGTCCCCGCCTTTGATGTCCCAGAGTCTGAGATGGTATGTGAGCTTTTTGGCCCCAATTCCCCCTAGTACCAATATATCTATGACTACTTACATTCCTAGACCCTACCACCCGACCTTTCCAACAATCAACGTAAGTCCTTCATCTATAAAGCCACTCACTATGCCATCATCGGTGATACCTTATATAGACGTAGCTTTGACACCATCTTACTCAGATGTATTGACACTAACAAAGCCCAAACTACCTTACACGAAGTACACAAAGGTATATGTGGAGCCCATTCTAGTGGTTCGATGCTAGCCAAAAAGATCATGCGACTAGGTTACTACTGGCCTACAATGGAACATGATGCCTATCACTTTGTGTGGAAATGTTGATAGTTCCAGATACATAGTGACCTCATTCATGCACTTGCACAAGAGTTGCAACCTATCACTTCACTGTGGCCCTTCGCCCAATGGGGACTTAAACTCATAGGAAAAAATCATCCCACCTCATCAAATGGTCATAAGTTCATAATCACTACCACTAAATACTTCACAAAATGGGTTGAAGCCATACCTATGACATACATTACTAGTAAATAGATCTCCAAATTCATCCTCAACTACATCTTATGCCAGTATGGTGTACCTCAAACCATCATCACTGACAACGGTAGTCCCTTCAAAAATTAGGATGTCCATGAGTTATGTGAGAAATTCCACATTCAACACCACTTTTCCACGCCATATTACCCACAAGGCAATGGTCAAGCTAAGGCATCAAACAAGACCACAATCAAAATTCTTAAAAATACTGTCAATGACGCTGGTCATGATTGGCACATTCAACTTAACCCTACCCTATGGGCATATCGTACAAGCATTCGCACACCCACTAGCACCACTCCATTTTCTCTAGTCTTCAGTTTAGAGGCTATCCTTCCTATCGAGGTCGAAATCCCCTCCCTACGAGTCTCCATGAAAGGGCTTATTGATGATGAGGAATATCGTATATCTCGGTTACATGAGTTAGAATTACTTGATGAATGCAGATAGAGGGCCTTGACTCATCTACAGGCATATCAAAATCGCCTTTTCCATAGTTACAACAAAATGGTTTTGATTAGACAGTTTGACATCGCTGACTTAGTGTTGATGGAGAATCCAAAAAATCAAGCAAAACGTGAGAAACCCAACAAATTTGAGCCCAACTAGTTGGGTCCATATGTCATAACAACATCTTTTGGTTCTAGCGCTTATCAATTGTCCACACTTGAAGGGGAACCTTTATCCGAGCCTATCAACAACTTACACTTGTGCAAGTTCTATACTTACCTTTGGAAAGCCATGCTAAAACTGTAAAAATACAAAAAAAAATGAAAAATACAAAAAATCACTACCTTGATGAAAACCTAGCAAACAAGCCTCTTGGTGACAACAAAAAAATCAAAAAATAATGAAAATAGTAAAGAGAAATAATCCGTCAAATAGTGAAAACCACTTCGGTGGCGCTTTGGATAAGTACCATGGTGAAACCTGGCAAACAGGCACCATGCATAGTCAATCTCTACTTTGTCATCTACTATCACTCTATCGGGTCTTCCACCCTCATCCATTACAACGCCTTTACCTCCCATCATCTCCCAATTGACACCCATCATAAGTCCTAGTCATCTTTATCATGACTTTCAAGCGATTGATGTCTTGTGTCCTTTCTCCTCCATCTTCCGTCCATAGTAAACCCCTGTCCCATCCCATCCCTGATGCTTAGTCCTAGACCTAGCTGGGGCCAATTTCCTAACACCTAGTTTTATTGGATTCTACACTTGTCATTGGAGGTTAGCATATTCCCAAAAAGACAAAAAATCAAATATTCCCAAAAAAAAGACAAAAAAAATTAAAAATATTCGACAAAATACAAAAAAATCAAATATTCCAAAAAAGACAAAAAAATCAAAATATTCGATAAAAGACGAAAAAATCAAATATTCAAAAAAAGACAAAAAAATCATAAAACTCCAAAAATCCAAAAACAATCAAAACATGTCAAAAATACAAAAAGATACAAATAACATTCAAAATCTCAAAAAACAAAGTCAGAGTCAGTCAAGTCAGTCCTTGTCATTGTCAAACTATGTTGCCTCTATGATTGGACGTAGGCAAGGCCATCTTTCAATGTGCGCCCAAGGCATTAGGTTAGTCCCTTAGGCATTAGGTCAGTCCCTTAGGCATTAGGTCAGGTCCTTTAGGTGTTGTCAAATAAAATCATGAAATTAGTCCTTTTGCAAAAAATTCAAGAGTTATGTCAAGCTACGAGGTCTCTGAGTGCACGACGTAGGCAATGCTATCAATTGATGAGCCCTTGAGGCCACCTAGGTCAATCCTTTAGGGTTCATCACATCAGTTCAATAAGTCAAACAATCAAATTTGGACACGAGATAGTCATCGAAACGTCAACATTCAAATCATGGACCAATAGACAACATAGTCCAATCAGTCATCAAGCCAAAAATCGATCAAATTGACAAAACAAAAACCACCTAGTCATCCTTGGAATGGGACCTCGTCAAAACATCATTTACCTTTTAAGGTTGTGTCTTTCCTGACGATAGGCTCCATGACAATGTCATTTGCCTTTTCAGGATGACTCTTTCTTGACGACAGGCTCTGTCACATAGTCATTGGCCTTTTCAAAATGTGTCCTTCCTAATGATAGGCATCATCAAACTATCAAAACTCTCAGACTATCAAATAGTCAAACTGACAAACTGTCAAGCAATCAACCTTCGACAAACAAACATTGGCAAACATATTGAATGGTTGTTGATTTTGTTGGTCTATTTTGTCTTATCTTTATATTGTTTTGTTTCTTGGTCATGTTACTAGCTACTTTGAGGATGTCCCATGAAGGATTTAGAGGTGCGATGATGTCTCATGACCTTTTTTTCCTTGATTTTTGTATTTGATGCGTCTTGACAAAAATACTAGGGCAACTTAGCCCTTAGTATGAGTTAGGACATTCCTTGTTTGCGACTGTCTATTTTTCGCAAGTGGATGACCTTGCACACCATGGTCTATGTCATATCATGGTGTTTGTTGTCCATTTATCACATTTTACTACCAATGATGATTATGCAACACCTATTATGTTATTTTGCAATATATTGAAGTATTCATTTGTCGTCCTAACATCCATGTCTTACATGCTAACATTTCTTCTATTCCTTTATCATCTAGTCTTCTCATCCATTTTGAGAGCCCACGTGTGTTATTTTAATTCACTTGTCCTCTCAAGGGGGGCATACCACTACCTCCTCATCATCCTTCTTCTCCCTGCTTTCACATTGGGGCATATTTTTGACTTGTTTTCTTTGACACAACATGATAAACTGCATTATGTCAAAGAGGGGCAAAATGTAGACACATAAAAATGACTTAGACCCCTGAGTTGCACTTTTTTATGTCAAACGTCCTCATCATTGAATTATGCCCTAATGCCATAATTTCCAATTATCCTTCCATGATTATTTCCTCCATCACATTACCATGTATCCTTGAATTAGATAAATTTATCCATTTAGCCCACTTTCCATCTCACCAAATAAATAATTAAAACAATTACTTATTTCCTTTTTGTCTCATTCTCATTTATGAATTAAACCATTATTTAATTCATAAGTCAACTTTCCTCCATAAATAAAATAATTTATATTATTTGATTTCTATCTCATTTATTGTCCACCATTGATTTAATTGGCTAAATCTCAACCCTTCATTTCAAAGCTTGCCCTAAATTTGACCCAATTTTTCCCTAACCCTAATGCTCCTTATCACATTGAATCCTAGCCGTTGATCTTAGGTATTTACCAACTTCGAATCCTGGTGATCCATTCTCAATTTGGAATTCTTTAAAAGGCACTCTCTCAAGCCATTTTGGACACACACGGAGTTATTTCAAAAAGCTTGAAGAGTTGAATACTTGAGCATATAATACTTCAATATCTTTCTTGGCTTAGACATAGGTTATAGTTGCATCTCAATCTGAGGCCAATCACACAATTTGCAACAACATGGAGGAGGCCAATGGAGTTCAATCAATGGAAGCTTGAAAACCAGGTGACTTTGTTTCATGTTTTTATGTTTCATGCTTTCCTTTGTGCTCTATTGTGGGTTGGGATTTAGTTTTATGCTACTTTCACTTAAATCTGATTTTTTTCTCTAATTACAAGGATCACCATTCAATCGAAAAAGTAATATGTAAAATTGAAAGACTAATATTTGATCTAGTAATGATTAATGTGTATAAATCAAATAGCTCAGGAAAATCTTCTCAAACTTGGATGCAAAACTATTTTCTTAGTGGGAATTGATCCATCCCCTAACCAAGGAACATGGTTACCAAAATTAAAGCCCAATCATGATAGTGTGGTATTCAGACTCCACATCCAATGGGTGTGGTAAAATTCAATTTGACAAGGCCTCCCATCGGAACCTAGAAGCTTCTAATGCTATTTTTGTATTGAGGAACCATGTAGGTAGCATTAATAAAGCCCTCACATTAAAACTATCAGATGACATAACTAATAAGGCTGAGGCACAAGCACTACTTGTAGGTTTGAAATTGGAAAAGTCATTAGGCATCAAAAATATATGTATTGAGGGGGATTCCATGATTATAATTAATGCATGTAAGAAAAAACTTAGTTAGTTGGTTGCTAAGCATTGTACTAAAACACGATCTCAAAGTGCTTTAAGATTTTGATTCTTACCAACTTATAAAGTAGCAGATATGCTAGCCAATATGGAGTGTGATTTAGATGCTAGAGCACTATAAACTCACCAAAAATATTTTACTAGATATCTTACCTTGGCATGCCTGGCTAACACTAAATCTCACTCCACATAAGGTTCATTTATTTATTATCACTAATGATTTTAGTGTGTATGGCTCATGGTTTTGGTTTCACTAGTGTGCAATGTTTAAATTATGATGCATGCATCATATTGTGAGTAATACTAGTTACCAACATCATCAAGCCACCCTAATAGCTACAATTTCACATTAGCGGGATTGTGACTCCAACATGGCTAGTGTACCATACCTGAAGAATCATAGGTTGTGTTGATCTTCATTATCACCAGGTCACTTTTGTAGCTATCAAAAACATATGGATCACACTAGTTACTAAT
This sequence comes from Sequoiadendron giganteum, assembly GCA_007115665.2. Taxonomy (NCBI): domain Eukaryota; kingdom Viridiplantae; phylum Streptophyta; class Pinopsida; order Cupressales; family Cupressaceae; genus Sequoiadendron; species Sequoiadendron giganteum. The sequence continues at coordinate 39,373,612 of CM021101.1, forward strand.
AAGGCAAAGGCACAAGCACTATTGGTAGGCTTGAACTTGGAAAAGTCATTAGGAATCAAAAACATATGGATTGAGGGGGATTCCATGATTACAATTAATGCATGTAAGAAAACAAATTTAGTCAATTGTTTGTTAAGCATCATACTAAACACGATCTCAAAGTGCTACAAGATTTTGATTCTTACCAACTTATAAAGTAGCAGATATGTCAGCCAATATGGAGTGTGATCTAGATACTAAAGCACTACAAATTCACCAAAAATATTTTGCCGACTATCTCACCTTATCACATTTGGCTAATACTAAATCTCACTCCACATAGGGTCCATTTCTTTAATATCACTAATGTTCTTAGTATGCATGGTTCATGGTTCTGGTTTCACTAGTGTGCAATGTTTAAAGTATGATGCATGCATCATATTACGAGTAATACTAGTTACCAACATCAACAAGCCACCCTAATAGCTACCATTTCACATTAGCAAAAATGTGACTCCAACATGGCTAGTGTACCATACATCAAGCATCATGGGTTGTGTCAATCTTCATTATCATTGGGTCACTTTTGTAGTTATCATCCTATCTATGTAGCAATCCATCCAAAAGGATCTTCATTCAAGAACTAGGGCCTTGTACAAAATAGTGGATACCTCAAGGCACATCTAGCCTTAATACTTGTAAACTTACCATAGTTATGTTTCACCAGAGTTCATATGCTAAACATCTATACCAACATCCATTCCCAAGCTCTACATAGACTTGGCTAAGTATTTGCTTCTAGCTATGGATTTTTACGATAAAGTTTAATCTTGTAGAAGTAGTGCTACCCATGTTGAGATTGAAGGCATAAATATATAGTGCAAAGCACTAAGGTGCCATGTGGTGTCTCCATACACTAGTTTGTAAAATTTGAGTGGTGCTTGACTAAAGTAAGCACCCTCTATCTTAATGCCAAATGCTAAGGTGGCACATCCTAGAGACACTATGAAGTATAGTCAGTAACATCTATTGTGTGATTGGATAGGGATTTGGGCATGGTCTCAGTCATTTTCTCTTGCTCATGGGTCATAACTCAATCATGTTCAGAGCTTGCCAAAAATAAGTAGTGTCCCACCAGTCCAAGAGGGTATAGTTTATCATGAGAAGTGATAAGGAAACACGTGGTGACTTTGCACACCATAAAAAAGAAAAATAATTCCTTTTTCTTGCTTAAGCGACCACTCTTGCAACAAGCCACATGTCATGCTAGTGCATTCTAGAAAATCCACTAAGCACAATTAGTGATCAATATTTTGTGATTGGCTAAATCTTATGGTGGGTCCACCAGGAGGTAAAAAGATGTTGATTACATAGTGCAACCATGCATTCCCAGAGCAAGAAAGTCACATTAATGTCCAACCTAGTAGATTGTAGGATTTTAACATTGCTAAAAGTTGTCACTAAACTTATCCAACACTCTCATTATCTTGGCACCTCAACACATGACACCTTCTTTCTCTCTCGAGCACCCTTCCAAAGCTTTGGTTTCCTTGATTTGTGAATACTTGACATGTGTTTGTGTTGCCACAGGGTTATCTACTTCGCACATAAAATCATTAATTGACACATATCATACCCCTTGGCAGATGGGACATGCATTTATTATTTCTATTTAATCTGATGTCATTGCTAACTAGTAACTTTTAGTATGACTGATTGTTTGGATGCAAATCAGTAGATGTTGCACAAGTTAGTCAGTCACTCTACACATTCATCATTAATGAAAAATGGTTGTGTAGTACTTCATATGCAAGTTGGCATGTGTTAAAAAATAGTAATAAAGCCTTTAAAATTACTTCAGTACCTCTCCTATTGAGAATGAATTTGGGAATAATTTCCTCTTTCCTGAAGCATGGGAGGTCGAGGAAGCTTGCTTTATTTAAAGTAGAAGGGTTATACCTTTTTTATCCTTCTTCACATAATTTTCAGGCATGCATACTGAGCATGAACACTCCTATCCATCTCACAAGCTCGTGTTGCCAAATGGCCTTTGCATGAGCTATGACACACCAATGCTTGAAGGTGATAATAAAGCATCCCACTAGCAGGGACTTAAAAGTAGTGAAGATGATCCTAGGTGCCAATTTTCTTAGGGTTGTTGAGAGATACAAATTAAACATGGATATTACTTAAAACTTTGTAGCTTTCCTACTCAATTTAGGTGACAAAAGGGAAATGGTGAGGGAACTAGCCTCCAAATTGCTCAAAAAGTACAACATCAAAGAGTTGGAAGAAACCCTAGCTTCAAAAATGATTAGAGTTGGTGTCTTGAGGCTATTGTCTATCCAACATTTGTGTGAGGAGGTCGATGAGGTCAAATGACTTCCATTCCTATATTTTTTTTGCATGATCACACTAGCATAGTACAAAGCATTGGCATGCATGGGGTGTGTATTCCTACATAAATTAAATAACTTGGAGCCTATGTTTGACCTGTAGTGGATGATAGAATTTGAAACCTCCCCTAATATCATATGAGGGTTTCACCAAATCTCTTGTTCAAAATATGCCATTTTATGCTTTTTATTTTACTTTTCGTTTTGAGCCTTATGCTATGTTTTGGCCTCTCTGAGTCTATCTCTGGATACATGGGACATTTTTTATTTGTCTTAGTCCCTCAAAAATACTTATTATGTAAGATTCTATGGTACTAGATTATTTATTCTCACTTTCTATTAATATTAATAGTTGAAGCTTTTTTCCTTTTATCTAAAAAAATACTAGAACCAAGACCTTGTTTCCTAAATACAACTAACCAAACTAATAATTTAGTTAATTAAAGATAAGAGGATCTTGTGGAATACCTTTTCTTTGGCCATGGCCTTCTTTGAGATATATAAAAGAGTTGTCCATCCTCTCCTTCAAGTGGCTGAAAATCAGATTTCTCAACTTTATCTTGTTGGATACTAGCCACCTTCTTGCATTTAAAATTTTATTTCCTTTGCCTATAGCTTGGGCATTATTCAATGAGTATTGCTTCATCTTCCTCTTACTTCTTCTTGATGTAGAGAGTATCCAACTAATTTTCTAAGTGGATGATAATGTCCTCCTTCATGTTGGACAAAAGATCGCTCAATTCTATCTTTGAAACCCTTGTGGATGATTTACCAATAGTGGATGTCCTATCTTCTCTTGGTCTCTTAGTGAAGGTCTTGGATTAATTCTTATAAAACTTGCAAATGTATTCAAATGGTATTTGAGAGATATCCCCTTGTCCAATGAGGTTGAGATCATCCATACAGTCCTCATTGAATCCCCTAAAAAATACTAACTTGAGGGATTATTTAGACAACTTGTTCTAGGGGATTTTCTTCAAGGAAAACTGAAATATCTCCACATAATTTTCTAATGGATCATCCTCTTTTTGCGATATTCTAAGAATGTCATCTATCCTCCTATTAGGTCCCCTACAATAGTCTTGGTACTTCTCCAAGAACAATGTCTTCATGTTATCCCAATCAAGAACAACATCCTTACCTAATCCCATAAACCACCTTAGGGTTGCATCTTTTAGAGTGGCATGTAACAATTTGAGCATATGAGCGTCGGAAGTATAGTCATAAATTCTGTGTAGGACATCAAATTCAAATAGAAATATATCTAGGTCCTTACTCAATAACCCATAAAATACTGGTAAGGTTGAAGGGGGGATATTCTTCAACATAATAGCCCTTTCTTGGTTGGTGATTGGGAATTCAAAGGTTTCCTATTCAAGACCACCCACTGCATCACCCATGGTTTGGTATGTCCCCTCTATTGGTGTGCTAGAAGTTGGTGATGGGAAAATTTCTTCTTCAGTATTACCCTTGCTTTGAGTACTAGATACATCAATTTCTATTATGGCTTCTTGGCATGTATAGGGAAGGAATCTTCCCAAAGAATCTCTCTACCTCTACATACATGAAATAGGGATTTTATATAGTAGCGGTCTTGCACAATGTTAGTGTATCTTTTTGGTATTGTGAAAAAGAGTAAATCTAATAGTTCTAATGTTGAAAACAAAAAAAAATTATGAAATATCAAAAAACAAGTCTATGAAGATAGTGCCATCCTCAAAAATGGTGCCAAAAATGTAAAGTCTAAACTAACGTATTGTAAACTTGGTAGAACCTACATAATTCAAAGGTATATCTAGTTGAACAGTCCACTCAAAATTGTAAAGACTACATTAAAGTTTCAACCCAAGGCTTATAAAATTTTGATGGTGATGCATTGTATGCATGCCTTCAAAGACTTGAGGCTACCTAAGTTATCTTATTCAAGGTGTTCTACTAGCTGGAAACTCACAGAATTGCAAAAAAGTAAAAGAAACAAACTAGCACTAATGGCTACGGGTGCCTATAGCTTAACTTGTAACTAAACTGTTGTACTAATGAAGTATTACTATATCCACTCAAAAATGATCAAAACTAACAACTAAACTTATTCTAACCTCTAGAGTGCTACTGGTTAACCAAATACATGCATGCCCATGAGCATTTATTACTAATAATCAAAGTATGAGATTCTAATTTAACTTGCACGTGATTCATGAAGTAGTGATAAATGGAAAACAACTACTAAACATAAATAAACAACTATAAATGAAGTGAAGAATAGTTACCTTTAGTGGACTACTCAAGTGGCTATCCTCACTTAACTAGAACCAAATCTAACTATTTGATTCTATGCATCCATGTAAAATTGAACTCCATTCATTATGTAACACAAAACTTTACACAAAATATTCTTCAAAGATTGTATTCAATGAAATTATTTTAAATACTCAACATGTTTGTAATTGATAACTAAAACTGAAAAATAACTAATAACCAAATAGTAAAAAATAATAACTAATCTAAAGACTCAGCCATCGAGTATATACGAGTATGAGGGATTCTTATTCTTAAACAAAAACTAACTACAATCATTAACTTCCACTCCTAGATATCAGAGCATATAGTTAAGATTGAATTGTTCAAACTATAACTAAAAAGAAAGAAGAATCCTAATAGAACTAAAACTCTATGAAACAAATTTGCATGTAAAACACACAAACAATTATGCAAAATCCTATTAATAAAAGAGTTCTTCTCCAGTGCTTTATTAACTTGTCATAATGATGCACATTCAACTCCATCAGGAGTCTTCATACAGTAGTTATTACATTCAACTTAATCTAGAACTTCCCCTATTTTGTTGTTCTAGTCTTCCTTTTGCTACAAGTTACAGCTTCAGTTGCTACGAGCTACAATTTCTCCTTGCCTACAAAAATATTAATCCACAAAACATGTGCACAAAGCTAACTACCATAATTAAACACAAAATTCCATCCATCTTTCATACATACTTACATATAAACCATGCAATACTATTATATCATAACCACATTTCCATTACTATGATTTAGGTCCAAGGTTGTATAATAAGTATGAATAGATAACATAATATAGGAGTGTTTTCTAAAAAGTATATCTAAAAGTGTTTGAAAGTATGCATAAAAGCAAAAGAAAATAGACTAATAAAGGAACCCATTAGCAATGTGATGCAAGTTAGATTTTTTTGGGGAATATATTTAGTAGTAAGATTAGTAGAAAGGCTTCCATGGGAGCTTCTATGTAGTTTATCATTCAAATGGTGGAATTGATAAATCATTAAGGCACTCTTTTAATTTTTTCATCAACCCTTATTTTTGAACATAGTGATATAAATGGTTTGATTGTGTAAAGGTGGTAGGTAAAAAAATGTATTCATCCAAAGGAATAATATGGAATTTGCTATAGGGCATACCTTTGTACAAGTGAATTATGAGATGAGATGTGTTTTCTAGTTAGAAAAGATGATGGTCTTGATACTATATAATTTGTGAGGAGAACAAATACATTCAATGTTTTTTTTAAGAGAAAGGAAATGAGTTATGTGTTTATTTGTAAGTGGAATAAATAATAGCCTTACCAATTGCATGAAAATATTTCTATTCCATTAGGTACCTAGCCATTAGTATGAAGATAATTAACCATAGTCATTGCTTTAAGCATGAAAATTAAGATGTTTAACAAAAATATGGAATTTGTGGGTATCTATGTGAAAAATAATAGAAGTCAAGGTTTTATTCGGAATTTCTTCAACCATAATAGGTCTCAAATAGATGAAGCACATTAATTTCATAGAAAATATATCTTCATGTCATTGCTTCTATGGATTTATAACAGGGAAGGTCTTGAAGAGAAAAAATGTTATCTCATATGTCATGTCTTAGAATTGTGGGTAACTAAAAATTATAAATGTGTAAAGATAAATCCTTGCATCTTTCTTAAACTATGAATTCAACACAAATCCCTATGATCTCAAATTTTGTGATAGACTTTGTGTAGTGTTCTAGGTAGTTGGGTTTCAATATGTTTTATGTAGTGATGTTTTGCATTGTCCAGGTTTGATTTCCATATTAATAAAAAAAAAAAAACTTCACAATTTGTTTTTATGTTCTCATTGCATGGGATTCATGATAAAAAATATGGGAATTATTTAATTTCTATAAGGATGATTATATGCATCTTTAGGATTATCATGAGATGAATTTTGGAACTATTGGATTGTGGTTTCTAGTTGATCAATGGTAAAGGGAAGTTAAATGAATGGATTACTGGGGCATTGTTACAACTGTGACACACTAGTGGGATGCATAAACCAAGTAAATATGTGAATTCATTGAATGCAATTTGGTTGATTGAATTACTATTTATACATAGCTATAAGTATCCTATTTTCTAAGTGTTATCAAGAGTATTTTTTGCCATTCAAGGCTTTTTTATTCATGTTTTATAAACTATTGGAGAAGGTTCTTGCATGCATAGCCTCCCATAGACCCGGTGTCTCATTTTTTGTTTAAGATACTTCAAGGGATATTATTTCTAGTGTAAAAATTGATGGTACATTCTTTAAGTTAATCGATTGATCTTTGTAGGAATTATAAAAATATGTTCTAAGTGTTTTGAGGACTCTTCTTACTATAATATATGGAATATTGCTACTGATATATTAATATTTATAATATTTCTGGTTATTAAAGTTCTTAATAGATTTAAAAATATATTTGGATGAACATGCAATGAATATTATAGGATTTTAAGTATGAACCTAGTTCTTTGTTTAGTCTTGGTCCACTTTATGCTAAAAGTGTTAAAATTTACACATGTTTGTATTTAAATTTAGATATTGAATTTATAACCCCTAAGATCAAGGCACTAGCTTTTGTTATCTAACTCTTCCAACACTTCAAAGAAAAAAATAAAAATATATTGCTTCTTCCATCTCTTTTAATCTTAGTTGTTCTAACAATTTGTATATTGCATTAACAATAAACCTTGCTATATTTTATAAGATATAATATTTTTAAGTGTTTTTAGACGGTTATACATTAGGATTTTCTATCACAATCATGTACGATGTATGATCTTGAATTATAGTAGCATTTGAGAGATAATTTTTTCTTACATTCTTAGTTGCATACCTGGCTTCTTATTTGTTTAAAAGATGTTGCTTGGTCTTGTATCACTAAGCTAGTATAACAATTATTTAGTCACAAAATATTAGGGTAGATTGATACATAGAGTATGATTTGCTAAGATTTTAAATTTGTTATTTGCATTTCTCTTTATTTGTCTCATTTAAATCTTTATGATTACCCTCCTTGCCCTTGCATAGCATAAAATTCAAAAGAGTTCCCCTTTCTTGTTAATTGATCTTTAATTAGATATATTTTGTTTATAAATCTTGTCTCACTTGACTATTCTAACTTGAATCTCTAAGACTAAACATTAAATCTATCCCCCTATAAACAACATTTTTAAATGTCAACAAAATATATGTAAAAATATATATACTTTTAATTTACTTCCAAAACTTAAAAAAAAAACATCTTCATATTATGATAAAAACATATTTCATTTAATTAAAATCCATATATGATATCTTTCTCCCAAACTTTTATAAAGCTAATAGAATAGCTTACAGATATACAGCTGATTCCAACACTCTCCATAACTTCACCAAGCAAACTCGGCTGCTAATAAAACCAAAATAAATAAGACATCCACCATCGAACCGATAATAAGAAACCAGATGTAATACCCGTTATCTCTGAAAATGTGGCGTTTAGGACGAAAGAATTTTTTGACACCTATAGATACTCCAATCCACAATATCATCAACCCCACCACCATTCCCATTGCCTCTATGCATGAGATTCCAACAGTATTCCCAAGTGTAAATAGGAGTGTCATCTGGACGAAGGCAACTGTTAAGAGTGTCCAGAGGTGATGTTCGTCTTCTCTGAAGATGTATTTCTTCGAACGGAAAATCATTATTCTTATGCAAATCGGAACAATGGTCACCATAATCAAAATAGCCACTGCCACAGATGTATGATGTGGTGCCAGCACCATGAAAGTACCCGCCCCGCATGCCAGCAATAGAGCTATCAACGCTATCCATAATCCAGTGAGAGAGGTGTTGAGAAGAAGGGGGTCTTCTTGTTTACCATAAAGTGCATAAGTTAGCAGCACTGCTGATGCAATTGAGCTACAGAATGCTAATGCGTTGGACATCACAGTAATAGGAAAGAAAACATGATACTTTGGGGAGGTTAATGGCTCCGGGAGATTGAAGGGTGCTTCAAACGCTACCCCTGCGATCAACACTGCATTTACTGAAATAAGTTGCAGTTTCCACGATGACTTTTGAGCTGTTAAAGAGCGCTCTTTGGTTTCCTCCATCGTCTATGCAGTCCTCCGTGCACCATTTCTTTCCAACAACCTTTTTATCTACACCAAAATCTGCATATTTTAGATCAAAGGGAATTGATTGGCATTCTACATTTTATTTATTTATTTTTCTTTTAATGGCATAATGAAAGTAGATGTAAGAGTAAACTAAAGAGATTTCAAATGGGAAAATTCTAGTGATCGTTTGGCTTTTTTTCATTTCTATTTTTTAATCATTATAATATTAGATGATAAGTAGGAGGTATTCTTTCAGTCAAATTCAAATTGGCTCATATTTAATGAATAGTGATCCATATGAACTCATTTCTTATAAGAATGAATGATCTAGTTAGATTCAAAGGAACCCATCTCATGATTAATGGTCCATTTAAATTCACACAAATCCATGTGTCAAGTTAAAATATGAGACTTCAAAATGAATTTAATAACATAAATATCGAACCAATTTTCAATCTTATATTATTATCTCTAATAAGAATGGATCTTATAAAATTTGTACAACTTAATATAATAAAAAATATAAAAATAAATAATCATTTGAAATTAGTTTTTTAATTAAATAAGATACAAACAAGAGGGAAATGGTGGAAGGCAATCAGGGGGAAGGCAATGATGTACAAAAGAACAACAACAATGGTGTTCCAACGTGGAAGGAAGGGGAAGGAGTCCCTTTCAAGGAGGATGGGAAGAAAAGAATCAATTTGAAGGAAGAGGATCTGGTGGTGGAACTTTCAGATATTCTAGAGGATGATGTGAAAGACTTGGAAGATAGAGCGGTTATAGGTCATTTTTGGGAAAAAATATGTTCTAGGAAGGAGATTAGTGAATGGGTCTATGTGAACTGGAAAATGGACCCTATTATCACCTTCATGCCTAAAGGTTTTGTTGTTGTTGTATTTTCCTTGACTACAATCAGGGAAGAAATGATGTTAATTGATGATTGGAGAAATGGGAATGAAATTTTGATCCTTTAAAATTCAACCCAAAGAAAGGGCCTATATGGGTAAGGTTATATAACCTTCCATATGAATAATAGCTAGGTAGGTGCCTTACTAGGATTGGAGATGCAATTGGATGAACATTGGAAGTGGATCTCAAAGATAGTGAATCCTTGATTTATGCCAAGATCAAGGTTGTGACAATTAGAGAGATCTGTGACATAATCCATTTGTTAGTAAGAGTCCAAGATTGGATTCAAATGATTGAAATAGAGAATCAAAAACTCTTCTATTTAAAATGTAGGCATCACAAGCAATTTGAGTTGGATTGCAAAAGATTCCCTCCGAAAAGAAAGATGTTTGGGTAGAGAAACCAAGGAAGAATTCAAAGAATGTTTAAAACAAAGAAGAAGTTTTAGAGCCCGATATTCCAAGAGGATGGTTGGCCCTCCCTTGAAAAACACAATCTAAGAGTATTGAGACAAGGGAGATGGGGATCGAAACTGACAATGCCAGTTTGGGAATGCCACATCTGGAAGATATTAGACAAGAAGCATAAATACTTTCACTATTGGAAGTGACACAACTAGAAGATTTCAAGGATGTAAGGGAGGAAGCAAGATAGATATTCGAACATGGCATGGAGGAAGATTTGGATATCCTAAAACCTAGAAGCATTTCACAAAGTTTAGCCAAAACAACAATGGCCTCAGGGTCAAAAGTTGAAAGGAAACCAAACAAATAGAAATGTGAGGATGAGGCTCTAAAGGGGGATCAAACTTCAATAAAATATTACATGTTGAAGTCCAAGGCAGTTAATCCATCCCTTAGCAGGAGAGAAAGATACTCACATGGAATGTCAAGGGCATTAATGCACCTAACAAAAGGAGGCTGGTCAAACACCAACTAAATTGCCATAAAATTGATGTTTTATTGCTATAAGAGACAAAACTAATAAGAGAAGAAACTTTTGTAAATATTGCAAAGGGTTGAAAGGCCTGTTTTGTGGATATTGCAACAGGTGGGAATACTTTCTTTATAATGTTTATGGACCAATAAAAACTAAAGAGAAAAAATTAGTATGGGATGCAATAAGCATGAATTATGAAGTGACACATGGGAAAGTGATAGTAGGGAGGATTTCAATGCCATAGTAAATATACATGAAAAGTCGAGGGGCATAAGGAGAATTTCACAATCACAGAGAGATTTTCCAAATTTCATAGAAAAGATCTAATAGACATTAAAGCAAGTAATGGAACTTACACAAGGAACAATAGGCAGAAGGGGTTCACCAACATTGCAGAATGACTAGATAGGTTTTTGATTTTAGAAAATTGGTTGAAAGAACCATTACTACCGAAACCCTCAATATGGTCGATAGTGATATCTGATCATTTTTCAATAGAAATAACAATCAATGAAGATTTGATCCTAATGAAGGGCCAATTTTGTTTTGAAAGGATGTGGCTTTGATGCGAAGATTTGATGGACTTGATGAGGAATCGGTGGGAGGTTCCAATTCAAGCCAAGGGAACAAAGATGTTCATCTTTCAAAAAAAGTTATAGCGTTTGAAAGGGAACCTCAAGGTGTGGAATAAAGAATGTGTTAAAAACTTCTTCAATGAGAAGGAGTGTATAGAAGACAAAGTAGAAGCATTAGGTGAAGTTGTACTAAAATCAGGGATGACAGAGGTGGATTTCGACAGGGAAAAAGGCTCTTATGGTGGAATACGGTAAAATTTTGGCAAGAGAGGAGAGCTACTAGAGAGTGAAATCATGGAACATGTAGTTAGAGGAAGGGGATCTCAACACAAAGTTCTCTCACAACTCAACCAAGGCGAAGAGAAGTTGGAATAAAATCAATCAAATCAAGCATGAAGGGGACATTCTCTTGAATAAAGAGACAATGGCGAAGTTGGGAGTAAAGTTTTTTGAATTGTTGCTAGGAGGAAAGGGTGTCATTGACGTATTAAACTACAATATGCTTAATGATATTGAGTCATTAGTTACAACAAAAGACAGTGAAATGCTAAGCACACTAGTATTGGCGGAATACGTGAAAGTGGCCACCTTTCAAATGCTACCTAACAAGGTGCTAGGACTCAATGGGTTCTCTGCATTATTCGATTAATCTTGCTGAGATTTTACAGGGGAGGAACTCACCAAGGTGGTGGAGTCAAGGAAGAAGGGGAGAATACTACAAGATCTAAAGAATACAAATATAGTACTCATCCCCAAAAAGGAATCTTGTAGTAAATTCAAAGAATATAGGCCTATCTCGCTATGCAATACCGATTATAAAATTACATAGAAATTAATGGCAAGCCGTATCAAAAGAATCTTTCCCAGGATCATAACTAAACAAAAAAGTGGTTTTGTCCGAGGTAGGAAAATAAAAAACACGATAATAATTGCACATGAGATTGTACATACATTGAAGAAGAGTAGCAAAGAAGGGATGATTGTAAAAATTGATCTAAGAAAAACATATGATTGGGGGAGATGGAGTTTTCTGATGAAGACAATGGAAAAAATTGGCTTTGGGGAGAAATAGCTAAGATGGTTCTATAGCTACATATCCACTCCTAGATACTTAGTTTTTATAAATGGAGCCCCTCATGGCTTATTTTAGGTAATAAGGGATCTAAGAAAAGGTGATCTAATATCACCATTCCTTTTTGTGGTAATGGAAGATGCTTTCAGCCAGCATGTATAATCAAACTACAAGAAAGAGGTATGTGGAGAGGTATCTTAATTACTCCATCTCTTAATCCTTTTACTCATCAACTATTCACAGATGATACAATCCTGTATGGTATTTCTAATATGAAAGAAATAGAACCTATTAAAAAAGAAATAGATGTCTTTAACATAGAGGTAGGGCAATTAATAAATACAAATAAATCAAATATATATTTCTACAACACTTCGAAGCGAATGTAGAGAAAGGCAATAAGTTTGTTGGGGTTCTAATCTACAAACTTGCCTGCGAAATATTTGGATGTTCCCTTGTTCCATGGGGCAGTTAAAAGCGATATTTGGGAGGAGATAGTTAAGAAATGCAATGTGAGGGTAGAGTGCTAGAAAGGGAACTGGTTGTCGCTGGCAAGGAGGGCTAACAATGCTAAAGGTAGTTTTGGCTACCATACCAATCTATCTATTATCCTACATCAAAATTCCAAAAAAGTCCAGTAAGTAGATTATGGGCATCCAAAGGAAGTTCTTGTGGGATGGTTTGAATGAGAAGAAACACATTCCTCTCCTAACATGGGAAACAGTTAAGACGGCTAAAGGTGATGGTGGCGCTAGGGTGAAAGATATAAGGTTGTAAAATAAAGTTTTGGGTACAAAGTTGGTATGTGAAGTGTACACAAACAAATAGGCTCTATGGTATAAGTTGCTAAATGCAAAATATTTGGACACTACAAAAATTGAGCACATTTTATTGATGGAAAATCTAGGAAGAGGATTTTCTATTTGAAATTTCATCCTAAACTGTAGGCCGATAATAACGGATCATATTACTTGGCAAGTGAAGGATGGAAAGAGGGCCTCCTTTTGGCATGACTCATGGAACATATATGCCCCACTCGATCAGTTACCAGGGTTAGAGGAGGCATTGGTTGTATTGAGTTTGACGTATAATGATAATGTCTACCACTATATTGAAAATCAGGGGCATCAAGGAGAGGCAAAATGGAAAAGCATTAATTTCTTGGATGACCTTTCAAGACAAAGAATAAATTCTGAACTATCAAAGTGACCTCGGCCTTTCTCTCGGAAGGTAGTGACATCATAGTTTGGTGTGCAACAAAAAGTGGTAAGTACTCAGCAAGGCTGGGTTATGAGGTCCTGAAAAAGGAAACAAAAGCAATGGCATGGCTTACCAAGTTGTGTTGGGGGAAGATGGTCCTCCCAAAAGCAAGAGCTTTTGCTTGGACAACCCTCCATGAGAGGACTTTCACAAGTGAACGTTTGAACCGTATTAGTGTGGTGGGACCACACAAATGTGTGATGTGTTGCAAACATGAAGAAACTGCATATTATTTGTTGGTTCAATGTGAAGTGGCACAAGCTTGCTAGAGCTTTGTAAGTGCCAAATTAGAATGGTATGGTCCCTGACAGAGTAAGCTAAGAGAATTTTTTGATTTGTGGCCAAGTATGTGCAAAGGTTCAGCAATGGAGGGACTTTGTTCTGAAGTACCTGCAATGGTGATATGGCAAATTTGGAAGGAGAGGAATATGCATATTTTTAAAAGAGTTTCCCCAATTCAAATCCTATTAATGAAAATTGAAATGGGGTAAGTGAGCACTTGAATTCCCTAGCAAAAAAAAAGCTTTTATTCGTGTATCAACATGGGACCAAAAAATGGTAAAGAATTGGCCCAAGCTAAATCCTCCGAAAATTTCTTTATTGAAGAAGAGTGAAGAGCAGAGAAAAAAAAAATGGAAATTGCCACCTCTAAAAATAGATTGAAGCTTAATTTTTATGGTGCCTCATAGGGAAATCTAGGTGTTGGATATGTTATCAGGAATGATAGTGGCGAAATGATCTAGGCAACATCAATAAAGCTTCCTGAAGGAACGAACAATGAAGAAGAATGGAGTGCTCTTTTTGAAGGTTTATGTTTTTGTGTAAAAGCAGGGTTGAGCAATGTTGACATAGAAGGGGATTCACAAGTGGTGGTTAGGGTAGTTATCGTGAGAAAGGCACAAAGTTGGAAGATGAACCAATGGTTGGATTGAACTCTGTCGATGTTCAATTTAATTAGTGTCTTTATCCTGGCTCACACATACAGGGAGGCAAGCAGGGTGGTCGATTACCTTTCTAATCAAGGTATTCAATAGTAAGAAAATCTATACCACTCACCAAATCCTGACACCTGGTTAAGGCTGCAACATTCGCTACAAAGTGATCTACAGGAGTCATGTTGATTGGTCATCAATTTTGGCATCAGGTTGGGTGAGGTTTTGGAGGTACTTAGGTGGAAGTGGTAAAACTTGTGATGTTCTGGTCGATGCAGATGTTCTTCGCTGCCATCTTTTCTTTGCAGTGTATTCAGGTAAGGTTTTTTCCCATATTTAACCTTTTTGGATTGGGTGCGGATCACAATCCCATGATGAATCAAAGAGAATCATGCCTCTCGGGGATCTTCCTCTCATTGGGTCTCGAAGCAATCATGGCAAGCCTCTATAAAGATCAATTTAGAGCCACTTCGCAACAACAATGGAGTTTCCTTACCTGCTCTGCAAACGCTTTGAGGACCTCGTGGAGGGAGCGAGCGAAAGGGAGGAGGGGTCTGGGGCTTGGGTGTGGAGTCAGAAGGGGATTCAATTGAAGCAGAAGCTGTAGAAAAATAGTATGAAGATCCTAACACCCAGCTCGAGTGCATTTTCAAGGCCAACAATCTAGAAATCAAGAAGGTGATCAGCTAAGTAATCGGGGAACACCGCTTTGAAGTTGGTCATATTTATGACAATATTTTGATTGGCACTTTTCTGGGAAACATAATCCGCACTGCAGGCAGGAAAATGATAGGGAAGCTGATGTTCAAATACCTGCAAGATGTTTATGAGTTCGATGCTTTAAGAACCATTAAAGCCTTTGATAAATTTCCCCTGCATGGCAAAATATGCGATATCCTAGAAGTAGAAAATGCAAGGAGGAATAAGTAGGTGAAGGTGGTCGTGTTGCTATATAGGGAGTGCTTCTATAAGAAAAATCTATAGCGTTTTCTTGATTTCACTATAGCTAACAGGTATTTGTTTAGTGGTGAGGAGGTGGACAAGCTAGCTAAGCTTGGCACTAGGTTGATAACGTTTTATACTTCGACGATTATGTAAGGGTGTTTTTTTTGTATGTAACTCATCATGTAAAAGCTTTGGTGTTTAATGAAAAGAGTGCTATTTTCACTGATACCAGTTTGATTTTTAAAAAATGATACAAATGAAAAAATATATATATATTTTTTATAATTTGAAATAAATAATTAAAATGAAAAAATATATATATATATTTTTTATAATTTGAAATAAATAATTAAAATATAGATGAAGTTGAAAATTAGAATGAAAAAATTACAATATTAAAATTTATAGAAACATTTTAAAAATTTATATAATATTTTTAAAAGAATTTAAAAACAAATGAAGTGAATTGTTTACCCCATAGAAAAGAGGTTCGTCGTTGTCCATGTTATCTATTGCTATGTCTAATGATGTTCTGCCCAGCTTGTCAGGTTTATTAATCAGCCTCCTTGATGTTACCAGTAATACCAAAGTTTTTATACTCCTTGAAATTCTGTCAAATATCTGTACTGCATTTTCAACGGCCAAATGTAGAGCGGTTCTCCCTTCATTATCCACAATCTCAATGCAATCTTTGGCGTAATTTAATATCTCGATGACCAAATCCAGGTTTCCTTCTTTAACTGCAATATGAAGTGCTGACTGCTGATTGTTGTCCACTTTATAACACAAAGAACTATCATTCTCTAAGAGAATCTTCGCAATATGTGATATTCCATTGAGACAAGCAACGTTATGCAATGGTGTTCTCCCTAAATTGTCAACTTGTTGGAGGAGCTCTGGATTAGCAGCTATGAGAGTTTTAAGCACACCTGCACAGTTTCAAAGATTTTCATTAAAAGGAGCTACTGTTTCCAAGATTGTATTTAACAGTTTTTAATCTAGAAAAATTGAGAGACGTGTTTTGGATACCTTTGTGTGTGTTGTAGATGGCGCACTGCAGAAGGGTTTGGCCATCAGATGTCCTCCTGTGGCAGGGGGAGGATGTGAGAGACAAGGGTTTCTTAACGATTTTCTTATGACCTTCCTCCGTAGCCTTGAACAGCGCTGTCTCACCGGCGTTATTGACTATATCCACGAAATTAGTATGATGCTCCAATAAAGCCTCTACTACCTCGCAATGTCCTCCAATGGCCGCTTCGTGTAAGGCAGTGTTACCTTCCTCATTTCTAGCGGTTAGAAATTCATGGCTGCTCTGGATATCGGCCTCTATGTCTTCATTCATCAGCTGAAGCAACATACGCACAGCTTGTGCGTGGCCATGATATGCTGCCACATGAAATGATGTATTCCTTGTGGGTGTAACCTGTTGCAGAATGTTAAGTCCGCTACCTTGCAATCCTGTGAGTGCCTTCAAGTTGCCTGATGTAACTGCTGTGTACAGTTTTATCTCCATTCCTCTGTCTTGATATTGATGAACAGATTAAAGGTTACTTCCAAACAATAGAGAGATATAAATTTGAACCAAATCCTGAGCCTACTTCAACACTCAGAATCCATTCCATTGGATGACTGGATAGATACGGCTGTACGCCATGAAATTATGTCCATGGAAGTTTGAGGATTTGGAAGGGTAAAGGTAATTGCCTTTTGAGGTCCTAAAAAAGCTACTTATTTGTCCAACCTGATCAATCAATGACAGTGAAATGATAGTACAATGCACCCCACAACAAAAGGCTGAAAATATATTCGTTGGTGAAAAATTAAAATTAATGTGAAAAGCAATTGATTCAATTTGTTAACACTAACTTTAGTGAACAAGACAACTGTGTGTTTGCAGTGAATAGCGAGAAAAGCTCTCTTTGCTTGTGGAGTGTCATGTTAGTATCTTTCGATCACGACAATAAAGATATTTGTATAGAATAATGTGAAGTCTGCAGCAAGAATTCAATTAACTAATCGACAGAATTGAAATAAAATAAAAAATAAATATATGATTCTATAGAAAAATTAATTAATATTATATTTAAATCAATAATAAATATTAAGATAATTAGAAAAGTAATTATTTTTATTGTCTACAAAATAGAGTATTTAATAATATTTTTAATATAAATAAATATTTTCTATAAAAAAATCCCAAAAAATTATAATAAAGAAATCTAACATTTTTATTATTACAATTAAAAGTTAATAATAAATAAACTATTTTATATAAAATTATAATGAAAAATTATATACTAAATAGTGGAGCTATTGATGTAATGTCAAGAAAGTGAGCAAATATTTTATATGTAGTAGAAGCTATTTTTTTTGGTAAAATGGATTAAAATAATATATTTTTAAAAATATTTAAAAAATATATAGAGCTATTTTTTTAAAAAATATATAAGAAAACATAAATCTAATCTACATAGAAGATGCTATAACTCATTAGTGTAGATTGTCTTAAAAAAAAATTATTGTTTGTTTACTATAAAAAAAATTTCGGTGACTAAGGGGTATCCCTACAACCCCTAGTGCTCAACCCATCTTACCTTGCACTTACAATTTTTGTCAAATTGGAGTTTAGGAAGGAGCGAGCTGAGGCGAGACTAATACCCTAGGGATGCAGACAATCATCTGCAAACCATGTGCATCGGGTAAGACCGAGCCTTAGAGTTGAACCTAAAACTAATGGAGAACAAACCCACGGCCCAAGCTAACTCCACTACCTGTGCATGTCACTTGTTTAGTATAATTGACACAATATGTTGAATGCTATATTTATTTTTATTTTAGTAGTCCAATAACATAAGATATTGTGTTTTCATAAAAGTACAAGTTAATTAGAACTTTCCATGCCATTCCATAATTTCCCACAAAGGTGACCATTCATTCGAGGAGTATGTGATCAAAGACACATAGGAGTACTTAACTCCCTTAGCACTAACATATGTCTTTATTAGAGTTGTTATCTTAAGAATTTATCTTGTTCATATCTCTAAATCTAATCATTATGATTTGTTAGGGTAACGTTTTTGCATCTAAGTAGCAGGTAGAATCAAGAATTTGAGACCAACATCTTCCAATATCTTACTTTTTTTTCATTACATGTCCACAAACAAAGTTTATTTTAGTCTTTTTAGTCTAATATATCTATACTTTATCATTGAATAGCTCCAAGATTCTTGTGAATTTGAAAGCACTTATCAATCTTTCAAGCTTCTACTATCAACCTCTTCAATTATAATTAAAATTTGCTATAAAATCGATTTTAATTGATTTTTCTTCCTTTTTTTCACTAGTGGAGAAGGTTCCAAAAGTCAAACGAGGAGGAGAAATCAAACAATTGATTTCCCAAAGACTTTTTCAACAACCAAAATTGCTCTAGAATTTTTATATACCTCAATCAAAGTGTCAAATTTAGAGTATATTTATATTGATTATGATTAAAAAAAAATTACATTACTTGATCAACTATTGAAAGAAGTCTTCATAATTTTTAAAGAGTAAATTATATATTAGAGTTTAGATTCAGTCTTAGCATAGGATTTGGACTTAATTTTGAGGATTATTTTTTTGAATAACTGATCAAATTTCCAAATATCTTAGTACAAAGCTCATTATTTTCTTCATTTTTCATTCATAAATTATCAAAGAATCAACACATAAATAACATACCCAAAATATTTGAGGACAATGTTGAAAATACACTTACAAAATTATTGAAATTTAGAAAAAATAATGTGCATTTATGTATTTATTTATTTTTCATTTTATTTGTTAAAATAAATCCGTGAAAAGAGAACAAAAGAATTAGCACAATTAAATCCTTTTCTTATTTGCAAAGTGAAACAATTTCTTTTTTTTTTGTATTTTTTGTAAAGATAACTTTTCATTAGTATTTTGCATCACTATTTAAAAAGAAAAAAAAGATAGATTGATCGATCAATAGATTTAATCTATAAAGTGTTTTAATTATCATATTAGATTCAATCTATTAATCACTTATAAATTGACCCATGAAAAAAAGAAAAAGCACAAACATATTTGTTTATTTAGTTTTGATAATTTGACACTAATTAAATTAGTTTATTTTTTAAAGTATTATTTTTGGTATTCATCAATTACTATAAAAATCCAATCAAATCAAGAGGATTGACCTATGATAACATATCCATAAATATGTATATCCCTATTTCTTTCTCCATATATGCATACTTACGTATATACATATATATACATATACATCCATACATATATATTCATGCATACATACATATCACTACCGATCTCTTAACCTCTCTATATATTTTTCATTATCTATCCCTCTATATCTTTCTATATATCTCTCTCAACCTTTATATGTCTCCCTTTCCCTATCTCCTTTTGTATTTCTCTCGTCTTCTCCTCTAAATATCTATCTTGACCTAAAGGAGAGATAAATAGAAAATAGATATTTAATGATAGGGAGAGAGAGGAAGAAAGAAAAGGAGAAAGAGAAACTTAACATCAAACCTTCAAGGACCTAAAACTTAACCTTTAGAGTCATCGATAAATGTATAAGGTGTAGTGTTCAATATTTACAATTTATTATTTAAGATTTATCATTCAACATATACTACCAACTATTTGATGTTCAAGTTTCGATAATCATCATTTAATGTTTATGGCTTAGATTTCCCTTTAGTTTGAATGTTTGAATCAATTTTTAAGGTTCACACTCAGTTATTAGCTTTGATATTTTGTGGCTTATCTTTAATGCTCAACATTTATCATTTAGATTTATTTTTTCTATACAAAGTTTAGTGCTTTAAATATTCATTGTTTAAGATTCAAGAATAAAAATATATAGTTCAATATTTGGAGTTTAGGATTTAGAGTTAAAGGTTCATAGTTCAATGTTTAGGGTTGAATGTTCATGAAAAGCTTTAGCTTTTATTATTGAGGTTCTAAAATTCAATGCATATTATTAGGATATAGTTTATGTTTATTTCTCATATTTTAATTTTTGTATTTATTTTCCTATGTGGAGGGTTCAACACTAAGGTTTATTATTTAGTGTTCAATTTTCAACACCTAGGTTTCAACATTTATGGTTCAAGGTTTACATGCTTTGATTTAGCTTTAAAATTTAAGGTTTGAGTGTTTAATGTTTAACATTAAAATTTACTAGTATGCACATTAAGCACTCATTATATAGAATTTGGATTCAATTATTTGTGTACATGGTTTGATGCGAAGGTTTATTGCCCAAGGTTCATGTTTTAAGGCCTAGGGTTCAATATTTAGTTTTTTTCATTAATATTAGCATTTGCGATTTAAGGTTTAAATTTCAACTTAATGATCAATATTTAATGTTTAATATTAATATTTTGTTCTATTTTTTCCAATTATATAGTTTTCTAGGACATCCACATTTATCTTTCCTTCAAATGAAGGGATGTGTAGATTAACTTGTAGTATGTATAACATGTGACCACCAAAATACTATGAATTGAAAGTTCTTCCAAGCTTTCTAAAAACATTTGAAAATAGATTGATAATACCTACTCATTCGCATGGATATTGTTCTTCCAACTCTTCTCATTATCCTTGCAATGCATCTTCTATTTTTTTGGAACATCCTTGGGTTGGGCATCACAAACATTTTTTTCTCTCATCTCATTACATGGAGGAAGGTATGTGAAAGGTTTACAAGTTTTGATCCCTTACTTCCATATAGAACTCATGAATCAAGATACAAAGATAGACAAGGTTTTTAACACCACTCAAATACTAACCAAAACTTATATGATACAATATGACTATAATTCTAGTAATCTATGGTCTACTCATAAAATAAGTGGATAATCTAGTTAAAGAGATTTATCTAGATTATGTGTGAAAACAATTTATATTTATGATAAGATTTTAGAATGTGTAAACTTCTCTTTTAACATTATTAAGATTGATAAATTATTTTCAAATATTAAACCTTCGAAAGTGGAAACCAAAATTTTAGCAATATATGTGTATACAGATTTTGTGTAAAATTGTGAGATGACTACTCATTGATATATATATATAAAGATAGTCATTTGAACAGCTTTGGGATATTTTTGGACAACTCCTCCGTGGCCATCACCGACATCAGTGCTGCACTTTTAGTGTTTTAGGAAGGAAGATAGGACACTCCACCCATATTAAATTTGATCTTGAGTTCTTACATTTAAACATTCAGTCTTAACTAAAAATAGAAGATAGAAGAGAAGAAAAGAATTCATGCGCCCCCAAGACTGTCAGTGTTGCATGCATGCAACATGCAAGGAAGATAAAAATCTTCCATGTAAGGATTCATGCACGCGAAGCTGGATCTGCTGTGAACTCATCGTAACTGGTGAAGACTTGCTGTAAAGTATCCATCTCTGGCCCATCAATCTAGTCATCTTCAAATTTGATCCAATCCAACTCAGCCGTAGCAAACTCCTTCATACTTTTTACCTTTGTCAATTCTCTTCTTGTAGCTTTTACTTCTTCTTTAACATCCATTAACCGATCCAACATTGACTCTTCCCCATCATCTTCCTTTTGCATGAGTCCTTTGAATCTTTCATCCCACTTTTCCTCTATTTGTTTAAAAGGCATGCCCTCTTTTGTAAATGCATTTATATCTACAATAATGGCAATAACTGCTTCTAACTCTTCCAATTGCACGTACAATCTTTTAATATTCTCATATCTTGTCCAAAAAGCTTGTTGGTTGGGAGTACATGAATAATTGTTTGATCTTTCTTTTGAATTTGTGGCCTCTAATTTCAGCTTGTGGAATCCACCATTATCTATGTCAAGTCTATCATTTCTATGCATTTTTTGTGATACTACTTGTAAGGGTCAAGATTAATTATTAATTAGTTAGTATTATTTATTTAATTATTTTTTTGGAAAGGTTGCTTTATTATTATATAAATTTTGGTTAAAATGTTGATAATTAATTTGAGCTAAATCTAATCATATTTTTATATATTTAATGATGTTAATTTTGATTTTTAATTTATTGATTGGAGAAAGTTAAAGTTTTATTAATTGTTTGGTCAATTTAAGCATTTTTACTAAAGGTGTTTTAGTCAAATATATATTTGTTTGAAAGTGTTTCACCCAAAAATGACAAATCTTATGTGGTGCCTACATCACATAAAGGACATAACACATGAAATAAAATAAAAAATAAAAAATATTTTTAATCATTTTAACAAAATTATTTTTGTCAAATGCATTTTACAAGCTCATGTTCACTTGAATCCACCCTTTTCAACCATCTAAGACAACTTTTGTGTACATGGTTCACACTTCTTTGAGATTTTTAAGTCTTTAGCTTGACATAGGTTTTAACTTTTCCTTCTACAATAAATTTTTTAATACACAAATTTAATTAAAATTTTGTTTTGAATTTGTAAAAATGTTATATTTAAAAAATATGTTTTTGTGTGTGTATACATAAATTTTGTTGTGAATTGTTGATTTTAAGCATAAAAATCTATATCAATTAATATAAACCCTAAAGTAACTTGAAATCTTAAACACCGAGGGTTAACCCTAAATTACTAATTCGCTAAAATCTAAACCACATACTATTAATAGGAAATCCTAACCCATGTCAACACTAGAACCTAAACCCTATTTCCTAACAATTGATCTAATAGATAGATAATAGATTAATACAATTGACAAAATTCATAATTTAGTCAATTAATATCAATTGATATATTGGTTAATGTCAACTTTCCACACACACATATATATGCATATATACTTATTTTATATAGATATACATACATATATATATGCATACATATACACACACACACACATATATATACATACATATATCTATATATATACATGTAGATACTATTGAAGGTGGTTTTAAAACAAACAACTTGCTAAGAAATAATGAGTTATTGCTCATATTAAAAAGAAAGATTTCCTACTCCAAGGTTCCTTTTAGGCCAGTTCTTGACTATGGTGGATAGCCAAGTGGTCATTGCAAACATGGATATGTGTAGGATCATGATGGGCCAAAAAGTGGCGATATCTAAGTGATATGATGGCCCATGTGGCTGATGAATTTTTTTTTACCCAAAATTAATGAAACGAAAAGGGTTTTTAAAGGAGATTCTCATCTTTCTACCAATATAAATTACACTTTACTTTGAATTTAATAAATAATTATTATTCATTTTCTATTTGAATTACGACTAAAGTCCTAATTGATAAATTGACTGAAAAACATCTATAAATTTCAAACGGTGTCACAGTTTTTGAATCTCAAACATGTGTCACATTCTATGCTTTGCATTCTATAGGATTAAAAAAGAAAAATGAATTTCATGAAGTTTTGACCAAGTTAAGGTTGCTAGACATGCGAGTTTTTATAATTTATAAAATTTGTAATAAAAAAATCATAATTAATTATTTACTTGGAAAAAAATTACAAAAAAATATGCATCACATTGGGAAATGAGTCTCCTACTTATATCTAAAATATTATAAAAAAATATTAGCATTTTATTGTGGTTAGGGTGGTCTGACAGTCACCTACTTCTTATTTTTTCCCTGAAATTTAAGTACTACTGCATTGAAATTTCAAATTTTCACCAAATAGATTTATTTATTTTTAAAATAAACCTAGTATTTTAGAAACTATATTCAATTTTCTACAGATTCTATTCTTACATATTTTTGAAATAATATAGATAACTTATTCAAATTTTTACGTCAAGTTGCCTAACTCTGATTTTTTGAATCTTATTGCCACTTAAGGGCCTATTTTTTCCATGATGATCCTGCACATACCCAAATATTTAATAAGGAGATTGTATTACTTAATATTTTTGAAAAGACATTCAATACATGCAACCTAAAGTAGAAATATCAATCCTTTGAAACTCATAACTAATTGCATGATTCAGTAGATCTACATCATTGATATGCTCTTTAACTCATCTAAAACACTATGCAAAAATATGATCGAAAGATGGAAGGTTTTGAGGAAGGAACCTAAAATAAGAAATGAAAAGGATTCAGTTGTAGTCTCTAGCTCTAGAATATAGGGAACTGAAGTTAATAGAAATTATGGAAAATCATGTAGGGATCTTCCTCAAACATGTAATGGTGTTCTATAGAAATCCAACAAAGCCTGTTAGGGTTTGTGTATTGCTAGATGCTACCAAAACTTTCTGAAGTCAAATTAATATAAACTCTAAGTATGGAAAGTGAGTTTAGGATATCATTGTGGAGACTTCACAAAATACATGCAATTTATGTCATTCTCTAGACCACACCACAATTTCATGCCATGAATTGGAAAGTTTTGAAGTACAAGAAAAACAAGTACAGTCATCACCTGATCCCAAAAAGGGTAAGGCTAAAAATATGAGAGCTTACAAAGATAATGTAAATGGATCTATCACTCACTCTGATGATAATGGGTGTTCTAAAATAATAAAAAGCAAAAAAATATCCGCTACTTTGTCTACAATGCTAAATGGAAGGTGTAAGAAGCTCAGTAGTGTGGGTTTAAACACTTGCATCCCATCTTTCCCATCAGTCACATTAGCACAATTGGATGACATTATCCATAGATTGATGTTTGGTGGGGATTCCATTTAGTTTTCTTTAAAGCCTTTGATGCATGAGGTGCACTAGCCAACCTCCTTCAAGATAGATGGTTACCCTAAACAAAAATTACTCCTTGATAACAGAGAAACCCCACCCACAAGAAATATTGAAAGTCCCATAGCATTAAGTATGAAGTAGAGGGGTTGTCAGGATAAATTGGAAGAACTTGTTGAGAAGATTCTCTTCTCCATAGGTTTAGATATTTTTGGTGAAATAAAAGAAGAGATAATGAATGAAGAGGATGAATTCTCATCTGCATAGTTAGTACATCCGCAAGTTTCAAAAAATCAAAAAAATAGATAATGAGTTTAACATGGAAATTGGTACAAATGCTCAAAAAATGGGCAATGAGGTTGGCATGGAAACTAATGCAGAAATGGTTCAGGAGTTTGATTACTCACAAACCTTATCACTATCATAGATTCTAGCTTCTAAATCAATAGTTAAAAATTCACCATGAATGAGGGGAAGAAAATAAAATCCTACTAAGTTAAAGGAAGAGATTGATGCAAGGGTGTAAACTACACTAGAGGGAAGTATATTAGTAAGAAAGAGGTTGAGGAGAGCATATTTCTCTCCTCGAACACAATGAGAGTGATCTCTTGGAATGTCAGAGGCAGAAATGCCTCTGATGAGCATGCCCAAATCAAGTGTCAACTGGACACTTGTGGGAAAGACTTAGTACTGTTACAAGAGACCAAAAATTCATAGGGAACATATGAGACATCAATTTTGAAATGAGTAAGATGAAATCCAACTAATGTACCTTCTTAAGGGGCTTCTAGTGGCTTATTCACCTTATGGAATTTGAAAAGAGTGTCCATTGATGAGATCAATAATCATAAAAATTGGTAGTTAATGAGAGTGGTAAGCTTTGATCTCAAATTTCAAATGGCTGTTAAATATATATGGACCAACATCTACTAGTGACGAGAAAATATTATGGAATTCTCTAAAAAATGTTATTGAAGGGCTTGGAGATGAAGAATTTATAGTAACTGTGGATTTCAATGCAATTTTGCCTTTATAGGAGAAACAAGGAGGTATTTGTCCATTTCACAAAAAAATGCAAGATTTCTGCTCTTTCATTTTAGACAATGCATTGAAGGATATATTACTTGCAAAGGGAAAATTTTCATTGAAAAATCGTAAGAAATATATTTGTAGATTGTGGAACATTTAGAGAGATTCTCAACATTACAACACTAGTTTTTGTGGTCATATAACCTGAATTTGGAGACTCTACCTTTTATAGGCTTAGACCACTATGCAATTTCACTATCTACCTACAATCTCTAGCAAATAATAAGACTTCTTTTAAATTCAAAAAATGTGGTTCCGACATCCTCATTTTCTATCCTTGCTCAGAAAATGGTGGGTCAGTGCTCCTTTCCATGTAGGTACCAAAATGTTTCAGTTTTGTAAAAAGTTATAGCATGTTTTGTAGCAAATAAAAATATGGAACACCCAAGTCTTTAAGAACATTTTTGTGTAGAAAGAGGAGGTGGCAAAATAATTTGTAGAGGTTCATGAACACATAATATTGTACGACTTGGATTCAATTACATATTGTTAGCGAATAAATTAGCTTATGATAAATATGCTCAAAATCAATGACTCTCAGCCCTGTTTAGCACTACTATCAACACGCTAACAACTCTGAAAATACCACAATTACATTTATGAATTCTCTCTAAATTTTGGATGTACAAATCCCTCAAATGGCATGCAATGAATCTATCTCAACTAAATAAATACGGGTATTCTTTTATCCAAAAATTTGGAAAGGCAATAGACACTACTTCATAAATACGAAACTAACCTGAATGCACAAACAATAACCATAAATGATCAACACAAAGGTTTAAAATACCTATGAGTATCTCATCAAAATTTAAATAAGATCGTACTTTAATAAATGAATACCATATAAAGCTCATCTCTCAAAGAAGACACAACTCTATTACATGTGTAATACAAAGATAATTGTACTAAGCATCTCATTAAATACACAACTCAAAGATTATGAATTATTACAACATGAAATAAATGACCAAATCCCTCTCGAAAACACCAAACAGTGTATTTATGGAGGATCAACCCCCATTCCTTCTTCATTTTCTCAATATATAGAAAACCAACTTTACCAAATGATCGCTAAAGTTGTTACTAAGTTGGAAGACTTCTTGTTTCTTCATCGTTTCTTGGAAACCACTGAGATTAGCTAAAATAATTATCCTAGAAAATGAAAGGGCATTGAGCATGAAAACTGATCTTGTTTTCACCAATGACCATGAAATAACCTTTCACACAAATAAATAATTAACGGAGTATTAAGAGAAAACCATATGATAGCATGTTTATACTACCAGCTAAGGATGTGATTAAATGTTGGTTTCAAATAATCCATTAACTCAAGCCAAGCTATCATCCCATCAAGTCTAATAGAAAAGTGCCAATGTCTGACTAGCCTTCTATAAATTCAACCAACATCACCACTAATTTTCATTCAAAATAATTTAACATGGTGAGCACTCAAAGTGATAGTGATTCTACAAATGACTTCATTGTTCTGGAGGAGATTGAATGCAGCCTGTTGTTCAGGCATCTATCGGATCAGCTGAAGGAAGTCTTTGTGATACATAGTGAGGAAGAGGTACTTCATAGTATTCTAGGCAAAGAATTTATGAGCCAAGCACATGTGCAGAATACCACTATGATAGATCATTTCGTGTACACATTCATTAGGACCTCTGGCTACCACAACTGGGGAGTAAGAGCGTTGGAACATTTGGTGAAGCCTGAATTCTATCATTGCATCAATGTAGCTATTGATGGGCTTAGTCACTATCCTTGGAGTGGACTGGTTGGTGACGCCATTTGTATAGCATCAACTCTTCAAAATGAGGTAATAGAGGAAGCAATCACTCTTCTTCATGCGGGAATTGTAAGGAATGATATGGGGCTCTTTGCCAGATTACTACAATCACATGATAACCTATTGTCCACTGCTCAGGTTGAATGCCTCTAGATTGTGATTGAGGGCATTTGAGCCCTGATGGTCACCTTGTATGTCTGAACAAGAATGTATCTTTTGTCTTTTGTTATCGATACCATCTTTTGCAATCAAATCAACCAATTTCATAGTGTTGATGCAATGTATAAACGTATTTTCTTATATATAAATAAAATATCTTTTGTTATCTTTGTGTCACTGTATGCATGGCTTTTTTTTTTCTTGTTCATATTATACCTGAAAAAGTTAATTCCTTTCTTTGTATAATGTAATGGTTTATGAAGTAAAATCATCATCATTCCATTAATCACTGAAATCTTTTTGGCAGAAAATGGGTAGTTCATGTAACTTAATAAAACACTGCTTGGGTTCTAGACCATTAAAAGAATACCAACCATAGATATAACTTATGGGGTAAGCTACTAGTTAATTTTTGA
Organism: Sequoiadendron giganteum; assembly: GCA_007115665.2. Lineage (NCBI taxonomy): Eukaryota > Viridiplantae > Streptophyta > Pinopsida > Cupressales > Cupressaceae > Sequoiadendron > Sequoiadendron giganteum. The sequence goes on from CM021101.1 coordinate 39,402,197, forward strand.
CATATGAAAACTCATCACACAGGTTATTTGCATACATATAGCCCTCTTTTAAGGAAACAAAGAGTTAGGACAAAGTCATTAAACATGCCCTAGCCAAAGAAATAACAATACAGGCGGTAAAGTGGGTGGTTAGAGAAACTAATGAACACCCCACCCAAGTTTAAGACATACAAAAAAACATCTCATGAGCATGCATTTAAATAAAAATGGTAAGGCATATAAGGCAAGATAGTTGAAAAAGGGAAGGGTCATGTTTATGAGTAACAATGGATTTGATTGGGGAGAAGGATTGTAAAGGACATAGAGAACATAACATGTGTGATCAATCCTTTCCATTGGGCATGGAGTCAAAACTAGAAAGATGCCAAAACCAAACAAAAACCCAAAAATCATCAAACCAAAATTGGCTATTTACAAGGCAGGAAAAACCTATAGGAGGGGAAAAAGAAAATAAAACTCATACGAACCCACAAACCGGCTGAGAGAAGAATGATCCATCCCTAAAAAGGCCCACTTTGGCATAGATCCTTTGAAGCAAGTTGAAAAGTAAGAATACCTCAATGTAAATGCATAGAACTCAACAATTGCTACCAAACCATCCTTTGAAAAGCCATTCTTCATCAAAAATTTCATCCTTTTGCCACCCTGTTGGTACTAGACCATCCTTTATTAACCACTTCCCATAGTCAAGGTCCATCGATCTAGGTATATCTAATTTTGATACAAAATTTTGAGCTCTAGATTCCTCCCCGACATTACATCTCTCAGACACTCCTCCTTCTTTTGAAAAATCATCATTGGGAACAATATATTTTTTAACTTCATCACACCTTTCTACTATCAAATTATTTTCATGAGAGATGATTACCTTTATAGACCTAGATGAAGCAAAAATTGATTCACTTCTAACCTCTGACTGTGGATCAATCTAGAAATTCCCACCTTCCTTCAATAAAGGACTAGAAGTTTCCCCAACATCTCCTTGATTGTGACCATTTTCAACCATTGATACACAATATTCAACGTCAGACATAGATTGATCAGTGATCAAATTTGTAAAGAGAGGATTTTCATATACTTCAAATTCATCAAGAATGAAAAGAGGATTAGGGTTAATTGACATTTTTATATTTTCCTGAGAAGTACCACATGTGAGACCTCCATTTTCCTCTAGATGAAAGCATGTAGTCTCATCCGCTGCTTCTTTGAAGGAGAAAACTTTGTATTCAGGTATGGAAAGAAAATTTTCACCAAATCCTGTAAATGAACCTCAAAAGAGAAAGACTTGTTCTTGAAGTGAAAGGGAGAAATGGACATTTTCTTTTGTGGTGTATCCTCTTCATCATCGCTAGATGAACTAAGATCACTTTCAAACTAAAATGAGGTATATAAACTCAAGGTCTGATCATTACAATGTTGGTCTCGTTCTTCATTAAGGTGTTGCATGTTATAAAAAAATGTTAGATTAATATCTTCAATAGTCGGGTGAGGAGAGTTTACCTCTTCATGAAATTCAATCAAGGGTTCAGGGGACAGCTTGCAACTAACTTTAGGCTTCACACTTTCACCTGGTTTCCACTTTCCCACAGTTATAAAATCATCCTTAACACATTACTTCTAATTGAGCTCTTTTAATTCCCTGAATTTTATCTCTTTTGAGGATTAATTGAATATCAAGATCTAAAGAAAAAATAAATATGGGGTGATCCCACAATACTAGTTTACAATTTTTGGGCAAACTAGACACTAAACTAATTTTTTTTAACCAAATCTTCACTTTCGGGCTCCTATAGCAGCTAAACCATGAGGAATTTGAAGATGATGCAAACTAGTGATTTGTGATGTTTTGTCTATAGATTCTAAATGTATTTTTTTCAAAAAAATTAGAATCAGATTGCACTTCTTTTTCCACCTCCTTTGAAAACTAGCTTTTTTATAAAAATAACACTTTTAAGGAGTGACGCTCACCATATCCAACAGAACTTTTTTTGTATGAAGGATAAAATTATAATTTTTTTGAATTTAGATTTGTAACTACGATATCTAGCAGTTTCATTTGGTTTCATAGTGTTCTATTAAATATTTTTTCCTTAATCAAGTTTCAAAGTCAAACCAAATACAATTCAAACATAGGTGGACTATATACAACATAACGTTTTCTATATGTATCGAAATTCAATTGTTTTTTTTAATGGATCAAGGACATCAATACCCAGCCTGAACGTATTTTTCAAAAAATTATTTTGATAATCTACTATTTTTCCACATGTGCAGAACATAGAGCTTGATTTTCGGTCAAAAACCTATGTTTAATCAAACTAAAAAATTAAATACATAATAAAAGAAAACCATATTAAAATTATATATGACGGATAGCTCATTCTAAGGACTATCATTATCTAGTTGGGTTTCTGAATTTTTCTCCATCTTTATCCTCAAATTGAGCTTTGAAAGACATTTTTTTATAGAAATTTACTAATTTGTGGTGAGACAGGGGGAAAAGGGGGGTTCGATCGAACCCAAAAAATACCTTCGATCGAACATGGGTTCGAGTGAACATGGTTTCATTCGAACCCCTTTAAAATAATGTTTGAATTTATTGCTAGGGGGGTTCTATCGAACCCCCCCAATATGGGTTGGATCAAACCCCCGTTGTATACTTACAAAAGCCAAACCACGTTTTGAGGGTTCCTTTGCATTTTTTTGAGCTCAGCCTGTGTAAAAGACAATTTTCAGGTGACCCTCGTGCTTGCAAGTGTGTCAACTGAAAAAGACAATTACCAAGTGAAAAGAGACTAAATTTTTCAGAAAGTTATAAATCTTATTTTTTATTGTTGCATTTCTTATTATCTTTGAGGCGATTGTTGTAAGTTTTTGACAATTCTTTTGTCATAGATTTTTTGCATTTTGGAGGAGAATTTCCTTTCAGCTTTCAATCATTTTTAATTTGAAGAAGAAAATGGGACAAAAATCAAAAAGAAAAAGTAAGGCTCAACAAAAAATTTCAAAAGAAAAAGAAGAAAACAGATGCAAACAAAACTTGACAAATTAATATAAAAGGAAACAAGGTACGTGTTTATTTCTTCTCTTTCTTGTCAAATATGGGTAAATTTATTTACTTACAATAGTGAGTTCATCAAATCTTTTATCTAGAAACAAGGAAAAATGCATCAAATAATTGATTTATAAGAAAATTGAAGGTTCCTTATTTCAATTTTATGAAAATGAAAACTCAAATGCACATCCTCAATGAGTTATATAAAGTTAAAATATGCAAGTTATCACTAGATTTTATAGTACTACATTACTCTCAATTTCCTCTCTTTCTTCATAAATAATTATTTGTAGCATCAATGTTTCATCTTTATACATTCTTACCTTCAAATTTTCTTCATTAGATCCATGATACTTTATCACAACTCTACATTCTTCTTCTATGCTACAACCTTCCTTTTTATCACCATCTATCCTTTCTTGCACATCCTTGATTTTTTTATTCTACATCATCACAATTTATCATTCCTTCATATTTAGATTATCTTGAATGTATTTATTATTGTTACATGAGCTGATGTGCATTCTTAGATTCAATTTCACTTAGCATCCCTTTTGCATTCTCTACTAGTGTCTCCTCCTTCTTGAAATACACATTTTGATCCTAGGGCCTTCATCTTCCTTCCTTACTTAGAAACAACCAATATGTAGTGCCCCACCTTTTTTTGCATTCTATTAATAATATTCCATATATCTCCTACCTCCTAAAATAGGCTTCTAAATTTTTCTAGTACTCTATCTAATCTCCATATCAATTTCAAACATATTTGTGGTGCCCACTACTACTCTTTTATGAATCCTTATACTAAATGATTTACTAGTTTTTATCTACAATATATTCTCTTTATTTGTATTTTTTTGTAGCACCCAAATTTGTATCTATCTATGTTTATGTCCTTTAAATCTTTATATTTATTTCATCCAATTGTGCATCATCAATTATATCTATGGTAGAAACACCATCTTTCACCAGCATTTCCCCCTCTATCTTGGTATCTCCCTTTGTATCAATCTTAGGTAGCTTCCTCAATGATTATAGCATTCTAAATACATCATCTTCTTCTACATCTGTTTCTTTTTCTATCTCCTTGTCATAATCTTAATCCATATTCATATTCAATGATATATGCACTATCTAGCCCTCCATGTATAAAATGTCAATTCTTATTTTTGGGAGTCAAATATTTCATTACATTCTACATGAATGAATTCAAGATTAAGCAAAAATTTAAAAGCACCAAAGAGTTCTTTTGAATCTCAAACACCTCAATTTTTTTTTCTTTAAACCCAATAGGTTGACCTTTATATTCTACCATGTGCTAATGAAAATTTTGGATGCTCCCTCATCTCATACTATATCATAGGGAGTATCATGTAAATTTGGTTTCCCAAGCTCCTCCTAATTTATTTTAAGAATAATTTTAACATCTACTCCCAAGTTTATTAATATATTTTTCATCCATAAAATGAGTTCTATATGATTGTGCCCATTGAAAAATATTAAGATGTGAAAGAGATGCATTTTTTTTTGTAATTATCTTGTTCTAATTAATGTATATTCTAACATGTTCTAAGCCAAAAATTAAATTATTTGAGTGTTGAAATTTATATATATTTGTTGTTTTATAACTTGAAAATTAGATTTTGTCCAGTATTAATATAGGGACTAAAGGTTGAGACACAAATCCTAACGATCTCCCGTAATGGGATACTTTATCTAAGAAAAATAAAATATTTAAATACTAGATCAACTATCTACTTAGGTACAAATAGGCTCATAGACTTACCATACTATCTAATAACACGCTATTTTTTTATGGAAACCATAACATTCTTATGTTATATAGCATGATTGAATTATAGAACTTGATAGTAACAAGTCTAAATCTTAGTCACTGTGCATCATAAATTTAATTGCATTAAAACATGACAATATAATAGTGCTATCATGTTGTAACACATATTTTTGATGAAAAATAGTCATGAGCAATGTGTGTAATTTTCTTCATGTAATAGGATAAAATTATTGTGTACTGTAAAGTGTATTTTTGTTGATTTGGGGTAATTTTAATTTAATGAATCATTTATCTATAAGATGGAAGAGGCAAGTTTCTTTAATTTTTTAGCAATTTGAGTTCAAAATTAAATCACTTTTATTTTCATTTATGTTGAATCATTTTTGAATTATAAGAAAATTTGAATCTATCGAAACCTCCAAACACTCATCTCTAAGTTGAAATAATTTATGCACGGTAAATTTTATGTTGAATGAAATGCATAAAAAAAACCCCTCAATTTCCTCCATCAATTCCAAGGCATTCTTGTGATTATCAAGTATAGATTTTAGGGTGTCTCAAAAATAACAAAATGGAAATTTTCAAACATTAGTAGAAATATTTAAAAAATATATATGTAAAAAGTATGCATTGGAAAGATTTTGTAACATCATTTGAGTTTATAATATCTATAAAATATTCAATCAAATAGAACATAAATATAGGTCTAGACAAATTTTAGATATATATATGGTGAGCTCATGAATAGTATCATAAATAAAACTACCATGTAAACATGTGAAAGCCAAGAAATTGTAGACACTCAAATTTGTCCTTTCAATCATTGCATTATCATTTTCATTATCGTTCATATCCATTTGAATTATCATTTGCATCATCATTTGCATTATTGTTCATGTTCATTTGCATTATCATTCATGTCCATTCGCATTATCATTTACATTATCGCTCATGTTTGTTTGCATTATCATTTTCATTATCATTCACATCCATTTCCATAAAAAATCACAATAGTTCATTATCATGTAATAAATCCGTTATCATAACCATGTCAAATATCGAACTTCATAATAAAATTATTATCATTAATCATTTTATTTGCATGTGAATCATTAAATTATTAAAGATCATTAAAATATTAAATAATTATCATCTCATTACCATTGATAGTTCATAATAAATCATAAACATTTCATGATCATTCATAATCAATCATTCATAAAATGTTTTAAATCATTAATCATGATATCATTTCGACAATCATTTTCATTGCATTTTCATAAATCATCATGTTTAAAAATCATTAAAATCAATGTTACATAAGTCATTTACATAATCCATATTCCATTAAATCCATAATAAAACATTATTAAATAATTTTCATTCACATTTAGAAATGCATTTAGTCAATTCATTTAATCATTCACCATGCATTTGTTTTCCTTTTATCATTTTCACTTACATGCATCTCATTTTACTACGCAATGTGGGATTTTAAAATATCGTTTTTGCAAATATTTTGTCCCACATTTGTTTCTCTTAATCTCTCCATCCTCAAAAACATCTATTTAAGGATTTTTTCCTCTCATTTTTCCGACCACGGTCCACATTACACTACACACTACTCTTGCATATTTTTACTTCAAAACATCTTTTCAAAGACTAAATCTTATAACTACTAACTAATTTGGTGCAAGACGATTGATTGAAGACTTCATTTTGAAACCGACTGTCTTTTAGCTTAGAACACGTTTTGATTGGTGCTTTAAAACGAGCATATGTCTTCCATCATATAGATTTAATTAGGGGGTGAATAAACATTGTTTGTTATGCTTGAGATGGTAGGGAGTATGATCTCACCTTGTGTGAATTTAGTGATCAGAAACCAAACACATCATCTTTGTATGTGTTTAATACCTTAGAGGGGCCTGCCTCACAAGATGGAATGACTCTAACCATTTTTTCACTCGGGTCGGTATATAAAAGGATGAAACTAAATTGTCAAGTACTCATGGTATGTAGGCCTTAGCAGTGCATGTGCCATTCGAAAATAGGTACCTACCTTTTCTTTTAAAGGTATAAGAGCCCCTAGTAGAGTTTTTAAATCCTTAAGTGGATTTTTGTATGCTCGTGAGGTGCCATGTCCCTTAGTATTCACTAGAACCCTCTTGTTTTAGAAAGCCAAAATTCCTTCTATTCATTGGTGTAACAACGGTCATTGCCAAGGCATCCACATTTTCATAGTTCTTAGTAGAGGTGAAGAGTCTGTCATGGGAGATTCATGAGGGCTCAAAGCTTGGTTGACCCGAGAAGTGAGTGTCGTGTTGGGGGAGCTCGTGTGGCCAAGCTTCTAAGTAACCCGCTAAGAATAAGTGTGGTTGGGGAAACCCACATGGAATCCAGTGAATATAGTCCTTGCCAACCTTAGGATTTGTGCTTGTATTATTAAAATAAAACATTTTGTCTGCTATATCTTGCATGTTTGTTTAAAAATAAACCTCAAACAAACATCACACCTAGTACTTGGCAACACCTTAAACCTTGCAAAATCCCAAAACATCAAACAACAAAAACATACAACATGAACAAGTATCACTTAGACTTCTTGGGGCAATCGTCCTAATTTTTCAATCATTGCATTCCACCTAGTCTTTCTATCCCATATATTCCTCACATATTCATAGCCCTTTGATCCTAGTCCTTACATATTCCTAGTCTTTCATACATAGATCACATCACATAGTCCTTGCATACATATATATCATTCCACCTAATTATTGCATGTACAACCCCTTGCATATCAAGATCATATCACCTAACCTTTGCATGTTCCATGAATTTAGTCCTTTTCATATTCATCATGGATCAAATAGAACCCTTAGCTTGCACTTCCACTACTCTTCCTAGGTCTCAAAATCAACCCATTTTCTATCTATCACCCACATCACTTAAGGTTTATCATGGACTTGAGTTAGGGAACATACAATTATCCTTGAGTCTATGTAAATACTTTTGGAGTCCATCATATCCTACATACCCACTCTTGATCATTGGTCCCTTGTGTTTATCCATCATAACACAAGTGAAGCCTTGCATCATAACCAAATTTGGACCTAGAGTTGCATTTGAGATCCTACATTATTAGATTATCACATATTATCACACCATTTTCATATATCCCATCTTAGAATCTTATCATTTTCATTGCATCCTAGTCCTTACATATTCCTAGTCTTGCATACATAGATCACATCACATAGTCCTTGCATACATATATATCATTCCACCTAATTCTTGCATGTACAACCTCTTGCATATATCAAGATCATATCACCTAACCAAGTTGCATGTTCCATGAATTTAGTTCTTTGCATATTCATCATTGATCAAATAGAACCCTTAGCTTGCACTTTTCCTAGGTCTCAAAATCAACGCATTGGCTATCTATCACCCACATCAGTTAGGGAACATACCATTATCCTTGAGTAGGGAAATCCTTTTGGAGTCCATCATCTCCTATATACCCTCTCTTGATCACTAGAACAATCACACTTCACAATTTAATCACCTCAAATTTGGTCAACAAGAAGAGTCAAAAATCCAAAAACATTAGAAACGTTTCAAAAACAAACAAATCTACGTGTCCTCCAAGTCAAACTTCTCATCCTCCATACCAACCATGCATAATATTTCATCCTCTTTCCACCTACCTTCACCATCAAGAGTTGCCTAACACAATCCATGGCATTAATCCACAGTTCAAGTGTCCACTTATCACTCTTATCCTCTATTCTTCATTTAGAGCCTAATAATTTCTTATCATCTATTTTCAAATGCATTATTTCCATGGAATTATTAAGTTCAAGAATCTTTGATTTCATTTGATTTCATATGTTCAACTCCACTTAAATGTCACCATCTCTCACTTTCTTTGGACAATATTTTGTGATATGTAGAAATGGCTCAACAAGCAGGAAGTTCTCAAGCAGAAGTCGAGCCAAATCTAGATATTGGATGAAATGAATTAGTTGAAGAACACATTGACCTTGAAGATAGGCAAGAGGCCTGAGTTCAAACAATGCATGTTGGAGAGGGGTTAGGATCACTTCCTTCTACACCAATGGATGAGCATATCAAAGTAGCTGAAAAGGTGGGGAAACAGATTTCTTATAGAAATTTAGATCATTTACTTCAATTGGATATGGAGAAACTGAAATGTTATTCCGACCAACCTAAAAATAGGAGTAAGACGTCAATGAATAAATTTGTAAATAGAATAATCCATGATAATTTCAATCATCTTGAAACACCTGAAAAACCCCAATTGTTATCACATTTACTTCTTTGTAATGAGCTGAAAGAGTCATTACAATTGTTGGGTGTACATTCTGCATCGAATAAGAGGAAACACATGAGACTACAAAAGGATATTGTTGAAAATATTAAAAAATATTTAGATTCCATTGGGAAAGGATCTTGATCAGTGGATAAGGCTATTGCAAGAAAGGTGATTTTGACATATGTTTTAAATAAAGAAATATCAAGAAAAACAAAAATGTCAACACTTTCCATTGAATTTCATTATAGTAGAACCACACTAATAAAATATGAGAAAAAGAGAAAGGTTTTGGATGATAGTTCTGAAGGAAATTGGGCAATTATGTGTAGAGCTCCCCGTTTTGACAAGATTGAAGATGTTGTTAGGAACTTGATCTCAAGTTTTTTGAATGATCATACTCATTCGTCATCAAATACTAGAGATGTTATGAGGCATAGGATTGGGCCTGGTATTTATGAAGAACATATTAAACATTGGCTAGACATAACACAGCTTGAGATGTATATGAACTTTTGTAATATGTATCCTCATATAAAGATTGGGAAAACAATGTTTGAAAGGTTAAAGCCATATTATGTGAAGATAAACAAGTTTTTTGAAACTTGTTGTTGTTGTTATCACATTTAATTTGATCTCTACTATTAGGTGTTTTGAAAGATGAGAGAAGAAAGATATGGTTTTCAAAAGGCACCTCCTAAACAGGTAAGTTTGTTCATAAAGGATTTATTATGTGATCATGAAAATTGACCTCAAATAACATGCATAAAAGGACTCTATGAAATATGTGGAAATTTGGCTAACTTTCCTTCAACAAAAGAAGATGCTAACCTAACAAAGACGGTAAATTGAAAGAGTTACAAGTATGTAAAGTTTTAAAAAAAAATTGGCAAAGAATCCATAAGGTTAAACTATGTAGAAGAGGAGATACCTATTGGGGAATTTATGTTAGAGTTTCAAAAATTAATACAACCATAAATAAAACATTCCTTTTATGTTGAGTGGAAATCACATCAATTTAAAACATTAAGAGATACTTTCCCACTTGGAACAGTTCTATCAGTAGTTGACTTTGTAGAAAATTACTCTTTTGTACATCAAAAAGAGATTCAATCAAAATATTACTTTTCAAAGCAAGTCACTATTATGGTTCATGTGTGTTATCAACATGCACAATTGAAATTGGATGGTGTTGAGAGTACAAATGAACAACGGGCCATCAATAAAGAATATCACTTTTATATTAGTGATGATAAATAGCATGACACACTTTTTGTACAAATTTGTTTTACAAAATGTTTTTTTGAGAATTTGAGAAGCAGGGGTGTAAAATTTGAAAAACATTTTGTATGGTCAAATGGATTTGCGGCATAACTCAAATCATCATGACCATTTTATGCCCTTTCTAGATATCATAAAATTTACAACATACCACATGTTTGGAGTTTCTTTGAGAGTGGGTATGGAAAGGGTGAGCATGCTGGTGCATGAGCTTGCATCAAATGTGCTTTAAGAAAGCATCAAATGAGTTATTCAGAAGATCGTATATATGATGCACATGATGTTTTTGAATGGTGCAAGAAATAGTTTGCATTAAATGAGGTCATCACATCTTCAAGAACAAACCAAAACATTCCACATAGAGTGTTTTGAGAGATATCGGGTATGTATAAATTATAGTTTCAAAAAATTAAATTTATTTAAATTTAAAATTTATATATATACACACATGTTTGTTCACATAAGTTTTTTGCAAGTGCATGTATCTAGGTGTGGACAGAAGATCGATGCATGGATGCAAGAGGGTAGAAAAAACAAGATCTTTGCATTATGTTATGAGTTCAGATAGTCACCCTGGATGGACATTATACACAAGGGATTACTCTTGTTTCTGCACTGAGTGCATTGCAGAAAACTCTCATGCATGAAACAACCAAGACCTTGAATATCTTATTAAATGGGATATGGTGCCACTATTCATTTCAGACACATATGACGAAAATGAGGATGAAAGATTTCAAGACATTCCTTTGAGTTCAATTGATTATGACCATATTTCAGGATTGGTTCAAAAAGGTACATGTGTAGGTTTTCAATAATTTAAATATTATATAAATTTAACGATCTTTAAAGTCTAGAGATAATTCTATTTTTTTTAGAATTTTATTGTGTAAATTTTGTGTACATGAGATGTTTTTGCAGTCATAGCAGAGCCTGAAAACATAGAAGGTGTTAGCTATTATTTATTGTGTTACACTGAAGAGAGGAATAAGCTAGCACAACCTGAAACAAGCGATGGAATGTTATTTCCCACAGGTGAGTTTGAATTTAAAATTATATATATTGTGTACATGTGTACATTACCTTAAAAACATTAAATATATATTGTACAAACCTTGAGCACAAAAGTTTTGTACACGTGCACATGTCTTACCTCAGGTTCATGTTTACCATGCAGGTTCTTTTGTAGTACAAGGGATATATCGAAAACAAGTCAAAGTTGTTCAACATGGGATTCATTTTGTTGACTATCAAGTTGATAACAAGGTATATCAATATAGTCACCTAATAATTGCTACTGCCCTACATCTTCATGCAATTCCACATGCACGTGGATGAAAAAAATGGAGACTAGATAGTGATGACCATCAAAAAAATTTACATGTTATTCAAGAGAGGATTGAACTAGAATGTTTGAGTTAGATTATATCGATGATTTTCAATTTCACTTGTACATGTACATACATGTTCAAGACGAGAACTTATAGTAACTTGTTTGAACTCTGTATTGTTTTAGTTACTTATAATATATGTTGATGACAAGTGTTTTAAATTTGGTTGGACACAAATTAGTGTTTGAAACACATTGAGAACCTTAAATTGAGTAGATATTTCCAATTATATATTTTTTCCATGGAGTTCAAGTACTTGTTCAAGAATCTAAATGATTTCATTTGAAATTTCATCTCCACTTATAGCTAGAAAAGTTATTATAAATTGGTTCAAGAATTCAATGCTTAATTTTATGTTATGTACATAATGTGCAAACCTTGTTACAACAATTGAAAAGTTTATATTTATTTAATATGACTATCTATTTAAAGGTGAAAATATTATTGTATTGTCCTTTAATTATAAATTAAATAGAACCTTTAAAGAGTCTAGTTCTTTTGTACTTGTATTACTTTTGATAGGGTACATATTAGGGCTTTTAACTTAAAGAATATTGGTGAGTATTTAAACAATGAATATTTTCTATAATAAATTTATTGGTCCATAATTTGAGTATTCTATAGTATCTAATTTTCATAAAAAAATTCATTGGAAGAGTGATGGTGGGAGTAGAAGAAAATTTAGTGTCAGTTTCAATGATCCCCAAAAGAGCATGTTTATTTATTTGTATCTTCAATATGTTTAGATGGTATTCCCCTCATGTGCACCTTTCTTGTACAACTTTATGATAGTATAGAATGACACTTAACATGATAAATTTCATAAAATTATTGGTTATTTTATGTTTTAATTCTAGTTTATTGGGATCCAAATGAAAAATTTGAGAAAGATTGATTAAGCATATGCCTACAAGATTGATTTAGTAATTTTAATAGTAAGAGGGTTAATGATAGGCGAGATAGTTGTAGATGAGTAGTATAGAGTTTTAGTACATCATATGGCATGTGGGTATCTTAGGTAGTTATAATTTTAACTTGAGTAGGATATAAATGGGTATGATACTAGATGATGCAATATTAGCACTAAAGACAAGATACATTTAAAAGAAGCCATATCATAGGAAAAATAGTACCACAAACATATCTCACAAATAACATAGTTTTCTAGTTCAATATAATACCATACCTGAAGACATCTATTATAAAATAACAATAAATCACATATATAATGAATTCCATGAAAATATTTTATAGTCCCTAAGATGAGTTCCTTCAACTTTGAAAGTCTATTGCAAGCTTGGTCTTTAGGAAATTTTATATGGATATAAAATATGATTGATGATTCATTGGAAGGTAGCTATGGCTGATTCAATGCTTCATTATTTAAACTGTAATTTTATTCTATCTCCAATTTTTTTTGCTACAACACAACTATCTTTATGTAATGCTTCTTGGTGCAAGAGATATTTATAATCCTTTATTTATTCTTTTTTGAGGTATATCTATTTGTGATTATTACAAGTTTTAATCAAATTTTCTTTACCATAGTTCTTATTCATGTTCCCTATTTATACTAGTTTGATATTTTCTCCAACATTTTGGTACATTTATCTTGCTACAAAGTGTACTTTACATATGATTATTTCTCTAAAGTCTTTATAATATGGTTCTCAAGATTCATTTGACTCTTTCTTAAGACAAATAAATTTTTTTGTTCTATTTTGGTGGAAGAGATCATTACAATTTGATAAGTTTTTATTGTGCTAATATTGTCCTCTTTTTAATAATGCATGTGTGATCATATACTATGGTTTAATAGAGATTTAACATATTTATGATATATCCAAGGTGAGTAAAATTTATCTAATCATAAAAATATTTATTATGTATTCTTTGTTGAAGTTTAAACTCTTGGAGTGCTAAATTACATGATAGTTTTGTTCAAATCCACACCTAAAACTTGCACTTGCATGCACACCTACTTGCACCAATAGCTCTCAAGAAATAAAGTTATAAAATTCATTGGCTATTATAAGTAATATAGTAAAAGTGAGGTTTTCGCTTGATACCCACTAGAAAAAACACCTTTATTAAAAAGAGGTGTTATTTTATTGAGGAAGGAAAGTTATATTCAAGTAAAATATTAAACTCTAAGATAGATTAGATCATCTATGGTGTATAAATGCTCTTTAAATTTATTATTTTATATTAAATTCATCAATAATTTTGATGTGTAAAAAAAAGTATGGGCTCTATGATGTACACAATTTAATGCAAAAAATATATAGTAAAATACCAAACAATATCCTAGATAGATATATATTTTGGAAGAATGAAAGCATAGTCTAGTTTATTATCATTCAAGTAGTATGAGAAAATAATATGAGGTTGGTGCACCAATAATAAAATTATAATTTCTTTATGTCTAAAAGTTAAAATGTCTATGTAATTATTGACAAAGGTTTGCCGATTTTTATTTATAGTTTTCTTTATTTTAGATTGAGAAATGAATAAGAAGGGAAAAATTTCAATTATTTTATTAATGAACAAGCACCTTTTTATGGTATACTTTATTTCTCTCTATTTTCATCATATATAAGGAGTTTATAGTCTTTAAGATGAGTTCCTTCAACTTTTCATATAGTTGTCTATGTTAGACAAGTTCCACAAAAATCATTAATTAAACCATGATTTTCCACATGACCATCATAATCATAATCTAATGTACAATGTATCAACAATCTAAAAAATGTAGCCCAAGTCATCTATAATGAACATAAAACATGTAGCCCAAGTCATAAAACATAAAACATGTAGCCTGAGTCATAAAACATAAAACATGTAGCCTAAGTCATAAAACATGTAACCCTGGAAGTCATATATAATGAACATAAACAACTCATAAATCCAAAGCAGCCTAATATGAATATTGACTCCTAATCGATCAATCATCTGAATGAGAAGCTCGCCCTGAAATATGTGTTGAGCCCTATAGATAAAATTGTGTACACAATGTGTTAAATACATATAATATATTATAAATTTTATGAAATTTATTTTTAAGAATGTACATGTATTTTTAATTTTATCTATCTAGATCTATACATACATATGAATGTACATATACATGTCTATATATAAAAATTTAAAACTCACATGTCCACTGCCAACAGAATCATCCATAGAGTCAAAACGATGTACACAATCTGGACCAAGGCTTAGAGTAACATGAGGCATGTCCATCTACAATATATATACATATATATTACATGAATATCTAGTTATAAATAAATTTTAAAAATAATTTTAAAAAGAGAATTGAAACATGCACATCATCTAGTATTGGATGCTCATGGTCATCTACCATTCTAGTTGTCTCCACCAAATCAACTAGATGCTCAGTCGACATGTCAAGCGGAGGGCCCATCACATGTTGTGTCAGAAATGATGAGTCGAGGGGACTATGCAACTAAGATGGCATCGATGATGAACCAAGACCGATCAATAGCTCCATAAAACGTGTAACAGTTGTAGCATTGGAATGATCTTTAGATGGATCCTCATGTGCACTACTACTAGGCTAAGAGTGATGAGAATGATGGGATCCTGGATGTGAATGAACTCCTCAATCCAAATGATCTCTGACATGTTCTATAGGGATCCCATAGTCCGATGTGATGTAAGCATATGTCTACAAGAGGTCCTCAGCCAAAGAAATCATAGTCCTCTATGCCATGTCTCTTGTAAGTCCATTGAATAGTGTGGGTCCAGGGATGCCCGCCACCTAAAAAGGATCTATACTATTGTCTTGTGTTGTAAATGGTATGGATCATGAACATCAAGACATCAAATACTAACCCACACGATCAGTAGATATCCGAGTGGTCACGGCTGCAATGTTGCCAACACTATCAATTGCTTCCTTTTGGGAAGCAATGATAACCTGGTCCGCTAAGGGGGGCAGAGATGGGGTGAGAATAGGAGACCTATCACCAACCAATACCCTAAACATTGGGGCTGGTCTATCCGCTCAACGATAGGTGGGCCTATCAGAAATTCTATAATGCCCCTGACCAGCATATGGTGGAATGTCCGGGTAGTTGACTTTGAGGCCCAAATGGACCTCAGCATACAACTGCTAAACAAAATATAATGGAATTTGGTCATTGTTTGGATACTTACCATGTGCTGCAATAAATCGTGGGTATATCAGTGGGGCCATAAGAGGATCCACACATTTTTTGACCTAGTAACCCTTCACCTTACGTATATTTTGATAGAATGGAAAAGAAGTGTTTTTGATCATTTCTTTGGTCATAGCCTCCTATATTTTTTTATAAGAAACCCCACCATGGACTTCTTTCCACATGCGGGAATGAATCATAACTACTCTATCAAGGGAAAAACTACTAGCCTATCCAAGTTTATCTCTTAATTGTTCTAAGATTTGTAAAATGTACATACAAACTTCTAAATATATTCCTCCGTTTGTACCATCAGTTAATGACTCTCTCAATCTCCTAATCTCGCTATTAGTATGTGCAAAGATTTTTTCTGGAGGTGGAATAGGTGAATTTTCCATTGTGATATGTATGTACCTAAAGGAGGAATGATACCTCGATTTAATATATCTAGATCTAGAGAATAGAATCTAAAACAGTTCTAAATAAATTTACACTTGTGTGCACATGATATAGAATGTAAATTAAACATGAACACTATCTATATATCTAGATTTAATAGTTCTCACTTGTGCATGTACATACATTCAATAAATTTAATGTAACTTCTAGATACATTTATTACTAAACAAGTTTGTGCAACAAGTATATCAATTTGAAATATTAATAAATCTTTAAATTTACATAGTGAACAAAGTCATGCACGAACACATTTCACCAAAATGTAGAAACTTCTAACTATACATTTAAATATATAAAATGATCTTAAATATATGATCCACATGAATAAATCACAAGGGCCAACAAGTTCTAAATTATCTTGAGATTTGAAAGCACACACATGTATCTAGATTATACATGTTTCTTCTCAACTTATTCTCTAACTATGTTGCTACCATAAAGGAAGCAAGACAATATGTTTCTTTTGAAATCAAGGGATTTATAGCATGAATGATTTAATAATTGGAAATTATATGAAAATTTGTCTATATCATACAATCATGTGGCATGTTACAACTTCGTAAATAATTATTTCCCCTTTATTCCATTAATAACCTAAAGTGGGATGAATGACTTAAAAATCATGGGATGGTAATCAAAGGTTATATAATTGGATTCCTAATATTTATTCATTCCAAAATATCTAGCTTCTTTGTGTACACTCAATATTTTCCATCTAGGTCCACTCTACCTTTTTTATTTAGATAAAAATTGAACTCCACATAGGATTGGTTAAAGAGGAGGACAAAATATAAGTTTTATGTTGATGAATGGATTTCTCTAATGTATCCATTCTATAAATGTACACTAAAATGTAGGATGACCAAGTGTGTAACAAAAGATTTAAAAAGAGTCACTTGATTTCTTCTTCATCTTGGAACAAAACTTGAATTATACTAAGTTGAAGGAACTAAGGGTTGCTAGTTTTGTGATTGAAATTATTATTGTTAATTCTAGGTGCCTTATTATCTATTGATTAACTTATGGATGGTGTAGATTTGATTTTGAAACAAGATTGTCTTATGGAATTAGACTATATATTATTGGTTTGAAATATCAAATAAATTATATAAGTATGGTTTAGATTAAGAATCAATAAAAGGAAAGGCATTCTTTTATTCAATCTTTGATTTTGAATAATATAAAGTAAAAATATTTTGATGGAAAATTTTCTCCCATAAATGTTTCCCATGTAAATATCCAAGTATTATGTAAGATTGTGTATTTTTATTATCCCATTTACTTGAACCAATATAACTAATCACTTGAACAAATTTAATATGATCTATGTAGTCAACTTGTGTCTTGATAGTAGTCAAGATGGATGAGGAGGATAAGTGCATCCTATTAAATTATTCTTTACCTAGTTCATGGGAAAATTGATAATATTTATCAATATTAATAATCTCACTAAAATTTGAAAATATCATATGAATTTTGTTAAGAAAGGAAACTAGAGAAAGAAGTCCATGGATGCAACTTTATTTTGATACCTTAGTTGTTAGAGGTGGATCTAAGGATAAGAAAGGTGAGAAAAATAATTAGGATTATATGTCTAAGTGTAAAGATCTAGACTAAATATCTTGGAAAATCCAAAGTAAAATGTTATAATTGTGGAAATAAAGGGCACATCAAGAAGGATTCAAAATTAAAAAATAAAGATGATTCTTCTAGTAAATCCTCTAATAATGATACCTTTATTTCTACTAATTTCATTGGTGATGACTCTTGGTTGATTGAATCAAGTGTTTCTTATCATATGACACCTTATAACAAGTTTTACCTTGGATATATAATGTGATGAAGGTAAGGTTTTTCTTGGTGATAACATTTCCTTGAAGATATATGGTTAATAAAAGTAAAGGTTTCATTCATGGATGCAAGAGGAAGGTCACTCTCAGATGTTTTGCACATACCAGACAATTTTGGCAAGGAAACTTATGTTTATGTCCAAAATGGTTTTAAATCAAGTATAAATATTAGTTTTGATGGAAAAGGTTGCAAGTTAGCGTGAGGTAACTTGGCACATTGATGGAGTGTAGCATGGAACTCTAGATATAGGTTGGATGCATCAATGTTTTTAGTGTGCTAAAATTATTACTTCTAAATCAAGGTTGTTGTGGCATATTAGGATGGGTCACCTAAGTGTAAAATGTATAAAAAGTTGTAATTAAGAATATTATGGATGGAATTTTTGATTATTCTATTTTTATTGACTTTTCAGAGCATTGTATCTTGGGAAAATAAAATAAAGTGTGTTTTTTTTTTTTCAGAATCACTAAAGCAAAGGAGATTTTGAAGCTAATACATGTAGTGATGTTTTTTTCCCTATGGATATCCACTCCATTGGTAAATATGTATACTATTTATCATTTATTAATTATTTTTATAAGTACTGGATTTATTTGATTAATGGGAAGTATGAAATATTTTTGATATTTTAGGAGTTTAAATCTCTTTTTTAGAATCATATTGTTAAGAAAATCAAGGTTCTTAGGATAGATAATGTCAACTATTTTTTCTCTAAGGAGTTTAACATAATTTGTAGACACAGTATATTTTTTGTCATGAACATGACACCAAAAGATTGAAGTTAAAGAAGGACTAGATACCTAGCCTTGAGCTTAAAATGTAGGAGATTCTTTTCAATAATGATATATAATCTCCTCTTGATTTAAAGTATTCATAGAATTTTTTTTTCAAGAAATCCCATCTTCAAATGATTATAAATTTGACCTAACACATAATGAATCCATCACCCTGCCTCTAAAGGAGGTGGAAAATATTTTGAGAGACATAATTTTATCAATGACATGGTGCAATGAGCACCCATTAGTAAGATCCTTGATATATTATTTTGGAGTGACAAATACTTCCTTATTCAACATTGGAAGTTCTTTCATAGTAGTAGCTAGTAAATCATATCTATTTACAAGTATGAGAGGGCCAACATTGTCCTAAGGGATAAAATATTTATTCCTTTAAATAGGAGAGCCATGAGTGGATAAAAAGGAATAACTAACACCAAAGGTGTTGGATCAAGAGGAGGAAATCATAGATAATTTCTCCCTAGAGGAGGAAGGTCTTATAGTTCAAAAATACTTAAGAATATTTCTTTGGCTCGAGACTTAATTTATATTTTTCTCATACATTTGGCCAATTAATTTTTGAAGAGTTAGAGAATGCAGGACCATCAAGTGAATATACACTTCCTGAAAAAGGATAAGCTCTCTCAATCTTCACCAAGATTGAAGAGAGTGGATATTAAAATCACAAACATGGTATTTAACATAATTATGAACTTGATTATTATAACTAGTGGGATGAATAAGTTGATTCCAACTGGGTATGATAGTATGTTGAGTTTTGTCTATGGATTTTCAAGTATAGATGTTTGGAAAATTCTCTCTATGGGAAGAGGATGAGGATGCCTCATGCTCATAGAAAAGTGGTGACATTAAATTTCCTAGGAATTCAAGCCATACAACCACAACCACCAATTATCTAATACAAATAAAATATGAATTTGTTGCAGAAATAATTTTGCTAGTACTTGATAAGATCTGAAATATAAGGAACTTGCATATCCATAATTACTTTTGAATAACTTCATGTGATCCTCCATACAAAATATAGATTCATATTTTATTTAATACCTAAGACTAAACTAGTTAAACACACATTACCACTTTATCTATGACATGCATACCATAAAACTACTTTAGCATACAACCCACCTTATTCTAACTAGTTGCATAGAGATCCATGCACATGTATTTTTGGGTTTACTAGGTAAGAGGAATTAGCAAGTTATAAGACAATAAATAGTTTCAATATGGATCTAAAAGTGTGTGTATACCCAAGTAACACATGTGATAAGTTAAAAGAAAAGAGAGATGAATATAGGTACAAATAAAAAGGGTATAGAAAAAATATTTTCCTATTTGAGCATAGTGATGATGTACATGTATAGAACAATAACACATAGGAGTTGATGCCAAGTGTCAAATGTAGTGACAAAAGGAAAACCTAAATTGTTAGCATAAATAGATTAATGAAAATACAAAATAGTATGGATTGAGGTTTTAAGTTAATATATTGTATTTTCCTTTATGGTTTGGATCCTTCTTTTAGTTCTATCTGGATGGTTCCTACCACTTCTTTTATACCTTTCAGGTTAGTAAATATTCTAGGAAAACGTTTTTAATATTTTTTAAAATTTTCCACTTGCATCACTTATCTTTCATCTCATTAATCTCCAATTTTTTCCATCTTAGGGTTCCTTCTAAAATTATAGTTTGTTCTCTAGTCCTCAATGGTTCATGTTGAAATATTCATTTTTTAGTGCATTATTAGTGGCTAAATTCATAAAATCCCCTTCTTCTACTTATATTTTTTTAAGTTTTGAGGATTTTCTTCTGCTTTGGATTCTATAATTTATTCTTAGAGGCACCACTTAACTTCTACTATGGTGTTTCAACCTTATCCATCCACTTTAAATCAAGTTCCAAATGCTTGTCTCCTTTGGAAATACACTCTAATCTTCTTTGTGAAGGACTAAATTTCTACTATATGTAGAGACGATAATGTTCTTCATTTTAGTACATTGTGGATTAGCTTGTCAATATCGTGGAATGTAAATTTTTTACAAATTATTTTGTCGGGAATCATCCAATTGTTGACCATCCTCCTCTCTTTTCTTAGTTAAAATATACCCGTTTTTTGCAATAAGTGATCTAATGTCCAATAGAAAATTTGGTACCTATAAAGCCTTTCATCATATTCCCTTCTACTTTTCCATTCCGTAATGCAAATTTGAAGGTTTATTTCAAGTTTCATCTTGCCACAATATTTTACATTGGGTTATAGTAAACAAATTAATATACAAATTGTGGAAGCATAGACAAGGCACATGAACTGATTGACATGAAGAAATGTAGGATATTCACAAAATGGATTTGTTGAAAATATTTTACAAAATTTAAAGAAAATACAGTTGCAGGTGTAAATGGATTTTTTGAAAAGGCTTTAGAAACTTTCAAGAAAATGCAATTGGTGGGTGTAAAGCCAAATTCCACTACCAAAAATGGGAGCATTGGAACATGATATGGACGGTCATTGAAGGGAATTGAAGGGCACTGAATTTGTTGAAAAGGCTTTATAAAATTTTAAGCAAATGCAATTGGCAGCTGTAAAGCTAGAATCTACAACCTTTTCCACCATCCTCCCAGCTTGTGTTGAACAGGAGCATTGGAACAGGGTATTGACATGCATCAAAGCATAAAGGATAGAGGATTTTTTTTAGATGTTGTAGTTTCAGGTAGAAATGTATGCAAAGTTTGGAAACATAGACAAGGCACACAAAATATTTGACAACCCGTATTCACAAAATGGGTTTGTTGAAAAGGTTTTTGAAACTTTCAAGCAAATGCAATCGGCAGTTGTAAACCCAAATTCTACAACCACTAATTATGATTAAAAAAATTTCAAGAAAAAGCAATTTTCAGAGAAATTGACCAACCTGTGCGAATGCCGAGAGCTAAGGGTGGTGGATTGTGGAGGGTCATGGACTCTTCACCAGGATTGTGCTTCGTTCGCCATCCACAGTTCGCTCGAACACTCGGTGAAAATGACAACACACTGTTGGTTTTTTTTATTTTAATCCTAACTTCAAGGGTTCGAGCGAACATGGATTCGTTCAAACCACCTTTTTTTATTATTTCTTAGCCAATGTCAAAGGGTTCGATCAAACCCCAAGGTTTTCTTGAGCCTTTAGGTTTGAGTGAACCCGTTCAATTTGTGGGAGGGTGGAAAATTGATTTTCCCTTCCTCTCTCAAAGTGTTAACCACTTATGTGGGATCACCCTATGTGAAACTGGATTTCCTCACCAGGCCTTTCTGGAATAGGAATTTAATGAAGCAAATAGTTGAAATGGTACACAAAATCCCTCATTGTTTTAGCCTTATCCTTCATGATCTGAAAAAAAGTCGTAGGTGGCCACGATTTTGACTGAAATCTTATAGCGTTGGAGAAACTTTGTTTTAAGGATGTTCCATCTCACAATGTTTCCATTTTCAAGTCCCCTGTACCACTC
The DNA here is from genome assembly GCA_007115665.2 of Sequoiadendron giganteum. Classification (NCBI taxonomy): domain Eukaryota; kingdom Viridiplantae; phylum Streptophyta; class Pinopsida; order Cupressales; family Cupressaceae; genus Sequoiadendron; species Sequoiadendron giganteum. The sequence goes on from CM021101.1 coordinate 39,424,832, forward strand.
TACCAATTTCTCAATTAAACTGTCAATAAAGATCCTCACAAAAAAATCTTCTTGTTGAATTTCTAGAACTTCACTCATTCAGTCACATCCAAGATGTGTTCTTTAGGATCTTGTGCATCTTGACTAGAGAATTTAGAAAATCGCTTTCAAGAAACATTGGGTAAGTCATGATATTGTGACAAGGCAAGAGGGCTAACGTGATTACACCAAATATTCAAGGCCATGGATGATCAGAGTCGCCAACTCACAAGGGAATGAAAAGATGAAAAATTATTGAGTTAATTTTTGGGTGGTGGATGAGCTGGAGGTGGATTCCAAGGTTGAGGAAGGGGTGGACCCCACAAATGATGGAACGACTAATTAGGCTGATAATGAGGATGACGAGGAGGATTGTCATAGTACAGAAATACCAACCTCGAAGGATGTTCAACTACAAGTGCAGGTGGACACTAGGCCAACTCTTCCTCTTCTTCCAAGGAAAGATTCACTCACATATAATTTTTTGTATTCCTCCTATATCTCTAGGTGAGCGTATTCAATTGTGAAATGATGTCTTCTTGTTCTGCTCTTGTCCAATCTAAATCTAGTTGCAAAACATGAAACATGTATCATTATGAGCAAGTACCATCTTGTTGCATGACGTGACAAACATTGTTAGATGTTTTCAATAAAGTCAATTTTTTTTCTTTCCCCAACGAAGTCGCCAAATTTTTTTTAGCGAATAAATTGGCTTATTATAAATATGCTCAAAATAAATTACTGTCAACCCTGTTTAGCACTAGTATCAACTTGCTAACAACTCTGAAAAGACCACAATTGCATTTGCGCCTTCTCTTTGAATTTGAGAGGTACAACTCCCTTAAATGATATGCAATGAATCTATCTAAACTAAATAAACATGGGTATGCTTTTAACCAGAAAGAAGGAAAGGCAATAGATGCTGGTTCATAAATATAAAACTAATGCGAATGTGCAAACAACAACCATAAACAATCAACACAATGGTTGAAAAGACCTATGACTATCTCATCAAAAGAAATAAGATCATACTATAATAAATGGACACCCTAAAGCTCATCTCACAAAGAAGACACAACTCTATCACACATGTAACACAAAGGTCAGCATACTAAGCATCTCATTAAATCAACAACTCAAATATTATGAATTATTACATCATGAAATAAATGACCAAATCCCTCTCAAAAACACCACAATCTATATTTCTAGAGGACTAACCCATTACCCTTCTTTATTTTCTCAATATATAGAAAAGCAACTTCACTAATGATAGCTAAAGCCATTACTAAATTGGTAGACTTCTTATTTCTTCATCGTTTCTTGGAAACCACTAAGATCAACCGAAATAATTATCCTAGCAAATGAAAGGGCATTAGGCAAGAAAACTGATCTTGTTTTAACCAACTATCATCAAATAACCTTTCGCACTTAATGTATTCTTAAGAGAAAACCATATGGTAGCACGTGTATACTACTAGTTAAGGATGAGATTAAATGTTGGTTTCAAATCAACGATTAATTTAAGCCAATCTATCATCCCATCAAGTCTAAGTGAAAAGCACCAATATTCGAACAACCTTCTATAAATTCAACCAAAATCACCACTCTTCATCATTCAAAAGAATCCAACATGGCGAGCAATCAAAGTGATGGAAATTCTACAAATGACTTCATTGTTCTAGACAAGATTGAATGCAACCTGTTGTTTAAGAATCTATTAGATCAGCTGAAGGAAGTATTTGTGATATAGAGTGAGGTTGAAGAAGAGGTACTTTAGAGTATTCTTGGTGAAGTATTTCTAAGCCAGAAACATGTGCACAATACCACTATGTTAGACAATTTTGTGTACACAGTCATCAAGACCTATGGCTACCGTGATGGGGGAGTAATAGCATTGGAACGTCTAGTGAAGCCTAAATTCCATCATCATGTCAATGTAGCTATCACTAGACTTAGTCACTATCCTCAGAGTGGAGTGGTAGGTGACCTAATTTGTATAGTGTTGGCTCTTCAAAATGAGATAGTAGAGGAACTGGTCACTCTTCTTCATGCGGGAATTGTGAGGAATGATATGGACTCATTACCCAATTCCTACAATCACATGATAACCTGCTCTCTGCTGCTTAGTTTGAACACCTCCAGATTGTGATTGAGGGAATTTGAGTCCTGATGTTTGCCCTGTGTGTCTGAGAAAGAATGTCTCTTTTTGTCCTTTATTATCAATACCAACTTTTACAGTCGAATCAACCAATTTTGTAGTGTTAATGCAATGTATACATATGTGTTCTTATATATAAATAAAATATCTTCTATTATATTTGTGTCATTGTATGAATGGATTTTTTTCGTTCTTATTCATATTATACCTAAAAATGTTAATTCCTTTCTTTGCATAATTCAATGGTTTATGAATTAAAATCACTATCATTCCATTAATCATTGAAATCTTTTGGGTTGAAAAATGGGTAGTTCACGTAATTTAATAGAACACTGCTTGGGTTCCAAACCATTAAAAGAATACCTCCCATAGATATAACTTACAAGGTAAGCTCCTAGGTAACTTCTGATGTATGAAAACTCATCATGCAAGTTATTCATATAAATATAACCCCCTTTTAAGGAAACTATGAGTTAGGATAAAGTCATTAAACACCACCTAGCCAAAGAAATAACAATGCGGGTGGTAAAGTAGGTGGTTAGAGAAACTAATGAACACCCCACCCGAGTTCGAGACGTGCAACATCACCTAAGCACAAATTTAAATAAAAAGGGTAAGGAATATAAGGAAAGATAGTTGAAAAAGGGAAGTGTCATGTTTATGAGTAACACATATGACAAACAAAAACACTTGCAATTCATTTGGCAGGAGTTATACAAAAGAGAAGTGATTTAATAGCATAAAAAATATAGGGAATTGTGGGTAAAGGATGGGGATCGTAACACAAAAAAAATCATGCATCTGATCAATTCAAAAGTGCTACACAAATAGTTTTTTCAATTAAATATGCATTAACAAGAAATTTGATTACAAGTGAAAAGTAGATAAAGGAGGAAGGGGTCAAGTTCTTTGAAAATATTCTAACACCACCATTGGATGGTTTAATGCAATCAAATCAGGATGAGAAAGTATTAATGGATGCAATACCAAACCTCATATCTCGAGATGAAAATGAGAATTTGATGAAACCCTTTTCTTTAGAAGAATTATGAAGGGTAGTATTTTCACTCTCACTAGATAAGACACCAAGGCCAGGTGATTTTATAGCTTTCTTTTTTCAAAAGTGTTGGGATGTGTTGGGATTTGATATGCTATTAGCTCTAGAGGAGTGTCAAAAAATTGGTACAATGTTGGAGGATTTTAATGTTACAAACATAGCAGTTTTACCAAAGGCAAAAGAGCCAATTTTTTTTGTAGATTTCATACCTATTTCTTTATGCAACACTATTTATAAGATTTTCATGAAGGAAATATATCTTAGACTGCAACATCTCATTCCCAAGATCGTATCACAAGAACAAAGGGGTTTGTACCAGGTAGATAAACTATAGAAAGAGCCTTGGTTACACATGAAATGCTTCATACTATTAATTCAAATCATCTATCATCCTTCATTGTAAAATTGGATATGATGAGAGCATATAATAGAGTTGACTAGAAATTTTTAATGAAACTCCTGACCAAGTTTGGCTTCTGTAAAAAGTAATGTAAGTGGATTTTGTCTTGTTTAACAAAAGGAATGTTTTAATTTATAATAAGTGGCCCACTATCAGGCTTCTTTAGTGCTACACAAGGGGTAAGACAAGGGGATCCCCTATCTCATTTTCTCTTTATAATTATTGTCAAGGCACTAAGTAGAACAATAAAAGGTGGGCACAATCAGTGCTTGTGGAAACGTATACATATTCCACAATTGGATATTTTAATAACAAACCCTTGTAGAGGACAAACAGATAAAATTGGTTCTAGACATGTATTCTTCAGTATCAGGACAAAAAATAATTTCTCACAAGTCCAAGATTTATATATTCAATATAAACCATCTTTTAAGAGAAATATTGTAAGGTCTTTAGTCTTTCAGTTGGCAGAATTTCCATTCACATATTTAGGGATTCCATTCTTTATGGGGAAGAATAAGATTCCATAGTGGGCTAAAGTTATAGCTAGGATTAAATCTAGAATCTTAGCTTGGAAAGCTAGATGGTTGTCATTATATGGCTATATATTGTTAATAAAAACTGTATAAACCTAAAAATGGTCTGGATAATGTAATTAATTAAATATGACTTATTTGATTAATTACCCTTAAATTCCTCTACTATTAAATAAATAGAAATATTTATTCACTTTCAATTCTTCTATTTTCGTCTTATTTATTTCTTCTATATTTATTCATTTATCCTTCTTAATTAAATAAGCAAAATTCAATAGTTTGTTTTATTTAATTATCTAATCATGCTTCCTATAAATTAAATAAATATATCCTAAAGTTTTTATTTAATTATTATATCCTTTTTTATTAAATAAGCAAATGTCAAATATTTGTTTCATTTAATTAAATATCTTTTTTTTTTTGTTAAATTTGAATAAATCGAAAAATTCAAATAAAGGCATAAAGGAAATTTCCCCTATTCACTCACCAATAAAATTAGATATTTTATATCTAATTAATTCAACTAGAATTCACGAGAAAACTTTGGAGACAAATTGAAGACAAATTGGAAATCAATCTCTCAATCTCCTTCCTCTGATCTTTCATATCATCTGGCATGATGTTTTCCTGGGGAGGAACAATCCCCATGATCATCTCAAGCTTCCTCATCCTTCACTATTCAATCCTCAAGATCAAATCTAGACCTTTGTTGGGCTGCTTCTTCACAAATATGCTACTGGGAAATCTATAAATACAACCATTGTCTACAGGAAAAAGATCCCTAGTTTATGCAATCTTACCCTGTAGAAATTATCATTCAACAATTAGCATATCATAGCAATCATAATCATGGCTTCTTATTTAGCTGCATTTTAGTTTGTTGTAGCTTCATTTATTAAGATTCATGTCAATTTAGTTTACTATATCATCAATATCATTTGGCAATTATCATATAGGATTGGTTTCTTGCATTTTGACAACTTCTCGTTCTCTAGATTGTCATTTTAACAATCACAATGCTTACCTGAACTAAGAGCCACAGTGATTTAATAAATCTTTGGAGATAGAGAGAAATATGAAACTTTCAATGGATTTATGGCCTTCAATAGCTTAAATTTTTGATTAAATTATTGATATAATGTTGTATTAAGAAGTGTTATTTAGTTATTTTACTCATACTTATTCCACACTTACATTTTGGTGCCCACTGTGGGGCCAAACCCCATAATTAACTTTTATTTCTGAAAAGTGTTTTCGCAGGTTTCAGATGTGTTTCTTTTAGCACGTGTGACGACTGTTCTGATGCATTCACCAATTTCTACAGCACGTTCGACAATTGTTTCAGCGCATCGACGATTTATTTCAGCATGTTTGTCAACTATTCTAGTGCATCAACTTCACAGTGTCATGAGTCATCGGATTTTTCTTTTGGTGCATAGACATATTATTTTAGTGTGTCCACTATTTCTTGTAACACATAATCTATTTTAGCGCATTTAAAATCTGTTACTAACCACTGTTGTGGCACATCAGATTTTTATTTAACAAAATTTTAAATTTATGAGGTCTAATCATTGTCTTTTTGTGTCTCACCTGTAGAAATTACGCTTGTTAATGACAAAAGCTTGGAAAACATATGCTAGTCAAAGAAAAAAACTCAGAAATTACTAATGGTGTTTGCAGGGCTTTAAATTATTGTGTTTAAATTCCTTTGGTTAAGATAGTGCATCTAGCTTAATTAAAAATTAGTTTGAACCCCATGTATTTCGTGTTTCAAAAGCAATAGGCTTGTGCTCTCCCCTTTATTGGGTGACCAAAATGCTAGACTTACTATTTACGCTTTGTTAAATCCTTTAGAAGGCCTGTCGTAGTGGGAAAAAGTACTCACCCTACCGGAATGACCTAAGTGGGAACAACCAAAGCCATGTTTTCCAACCCACTCTAATCAAAAGTGAATTTTGGGGAAACCCATATTCAACGGAAGTGTGCAAGATAACCATCCCCAAAACATTTTTTCTAAAGATTGGGAGGTCTCTTGAGGGAGTTTATCTATTGCCATGCTGAACAAATACCTTATCTATGAACTTTAGTGTAGAATCCAACTGTGTCAATTTCTGAACACTTCTTATATCACGGTGTAAGAGGAGGGAATAATCTACCCCCAAGACAATCATCATATAACTATCAAAGACCTTGGCCAAAAGTGAAGGATTTGACTTTGGCTAAGACTCAGGAAAGGCAAAAACATGGGCACCCTCTAGGGGGTTACAAGGTTGTGTGAGCTAACATAGTTGCAAGCTGTGGGTTGTGATATTCTAAGTGACCCATTTGAGTTAGAAAAGTGCTTGATTTGCTTGTCTTTGTGTCAAAAACCTATAAAAATGAAAGAATTAGACCAGATTCTAGAACACTCACTATATGTTTAAAGCATAGAATTTGGAACAATTGTGTACAATTTGGCTTTATTATGTGAAGCCATTTTTCAAAGGTATTATCCAAATAGATCATCAAAATCAAATATTTTTAAGGAAATACCCATCCTTTTGTCTTAACTGGTTAGAAAATTACACCTTGGAATTAAACATCTTGCAAGAGAAAAACTAGAACAAACAGGAAAAATTGTGAACATTCTGACAATTTCCAATTTAGCGCATCCATAATCTATCTTAGTGCCTTCACTGTTTGTTCTAGCATGTCTATCCTCTGTTATATTGCATCGGTCAACTAGTCATCAAGATTCACCAGTATATTAGCACGTCCACAATCTGTCTTAGCGCATTCGTTGTCTGTTCTACCGTGTCTGCCAACTGTCTTAGCACATTCACTATATGTTCTAGCACGTCTTCCATTTTCATAGCACATTTGTTGTCTTTTCTAGCACGTCTGCCATCTATCATAGTGCATTCACTATCTATTCTGGCACATTTGCCATCTGTCATAGTGCATTCGTTGTCTATTCTAGTGGTCTGCCATCTATTATAGCATATTTGCTATCTATTCTAGCACGTATGCCATATGTTATAGTGCATTCACTGTCTGTTCTAGCACGTTTACCTTCTCTTATAGCACATCCATAGAACAAGAAAATAGAGAGCTAATTAAGACTAGTACCAGACATAATACATCAAGAATAGGATCTTTGTAAAAAAAAAAATCCTCTATCCAAAAATTATCTTAAACTCAGAAAGAGATCACTTACAAGTCAATTTTTTCCAAATTGAACCAATATCTTCCAACCATTAAGTGTCTAAATTATCACATGGATTCTGGATTATTACATCATCTCTTTATCAAGATTTTGACATCCTATAATCAAGAAACATAACATAATAAATCTGTTTTTAACTTGGTCATATTAATAGAATTTATCATTCTATTCGACTTAAGTTAATACCTTGACACTCATCCAAACAAAGAGATCAAAGTTTAGTGAGAATATAAAACACTCGCATGCCAATTTTGACGAGATCACAAAGACATAAATTTAAAGAAAAGGAAATTGAAACACAAAACATCATGGTTGAAGAAAATCCTTGGAGTAGACTTCACCAAAATGACACAAATGAAATAACCCAAGAGGATATCCAAACAGCACAACAAGATCCAAATTTTCATAAATTTATGGAAAAAGTCTTAGAACAAGATATGGAAAACTACCTTTTGATGCTAGCTGAATTATGTGCAAAACTTCCAAAATATTTTGATGTCAATTGGTTAAAAGAAACACCAAGAACAACTGAAATTGAAACACAACACATGCAAAACATAGATCAAGTTCTTGCTCTAACACATTAAATGCAAAACTTGCAACAACAAATTCAAGATATGCAAAAGGGGACCACAAAAAGGTATTCATTACAAGACATTTGTCCTTACCCTTTTGATCCAAGCGTGGATATGATACCATTTCCTAGACATTCTGAATTCCTGAAATATGACAAGTACAACGGTAAAATAGATCCAATTGACCATGTGAGGGAATTCAAAACCATGAGTTTAGAATTTGTACAAGAATAAAATTATCTAATGAGGTCATTTCCAAGGAGCCTAGGAGGTCAATGCATGGAATGGTTTTCTAAACTAAAACTAGGAATTCAAACTTTTGAAGAACTAGTCAACAGGTTTATTTCACAATATTCCTTTAATATTCAACATGATGTCACAATAAAGGACCTTTAAAACATGAAACAAAACAAAGGTGATAAATTCCTTTCATTTCTACAACGATGGTGAAGGTTATTTTATAGGTACCCTCGTGCTATACCTGAAGAAGAGAAAATGGAACTATTCATTGAGAACCTAACTGATGAAATGAGCTATAAGTTCGAACTACAATGTCCTCCCACATTTGAAAAAGTGATTGAAAATGGCCTTAAAATCGAAGAAGCTTTGGTCAAACGAGGTCTGATAAAAAATTACAATGAAAAATCAAACAACACAAACTCCTCAAATCACTATGGCAACAATGAAAAAGCTAAGTTTTGGAAAAAGAATAGAAATACTAGAAACAATGATACTGCAAATGACATACAAAATGTGAAACCAATATTTAATTTGACAGCCACTACTACAAAGACAAATCAAAATAGTGACCAAAACATCAAACCAAATGTCAATCAAAACAGCAATCCGAACAATGGAGAATCTAAACCGCAATCATATCAAAAATCATCAAACTGACATAGATTCACACCATTGGGGAAAAAACTAGAATCAACAATGAGAGAACTTATTGCAAATAGACTTATCACCACACGTGAAGAAAGATTTTGTGATCCAAAAGTAAAACCACCTTGGTGGAATGACATAGACTATTGCAACTTCCATAAAAAAAAGGGACACAAGACAAATGATTGCATGGAGTTAAAACATTTCATCCAAGATATGATTGATAATAAAAATATATATGTAGAAGGACATCAAACCAACAATGATCATACTGCATTTAAAGATCCTTTACCAAATTACAAAACGGGAGATTCTTCTTCTACAAACGGTAAAGGTAAAAATGTCAACTATGTTTATGATGGCACAATCATTTTTATTTCTGAAGTTGAGAGTGAAATTTTCACTGGTAATCAAATTGGTAACAATGAAACCAATGAAATTATACCATTAGATGTTATCCCAAACATAAGCACATCCGGCAATCAAATAAATGTCTTAAAAATCAAGGAAAGACAAGACTACCAACCGGTTAATGTAACGACAAGGGGGCAATCCAAGGTAATATTGAAGGGAGTTGCATCTAAAAACACAGCTTCCCCTTCAAGTCAATACAATATTGTTGATCAACTACAAAAAACACCACCACATATATCAATATTAGAACTCCTTAAACTCTCACCATCCCATAAGGAGGTTTTGGAACAAGCTCTTGTGGCCACCACGGTACCCAACAATCTGGATGTCTGTCAATTTAAATCTATGGTGGAAAATTTGACCACGCCTCATTTTCTATCATTCTCCGAACAAGATGATGTATCACTTAATCATCCACATAATAATGCCCTTTATATTAAAGTCTTGATCCACAAACATCATTTCAAGCGTGTCCTAATAGATGGTGGAGCAGGTTTAAAAAATTACACTTTGAAATTAATCTATGCACTAGGTTATTCTGATAATGCTATTGATGCTCGAAGGAAAATGATAATAAAATCCTAAGATGAAGAAGAGATATCATCCAAGGAAATGATCATGTTGCCTATTCAAGTAGGACCAATGGTGAAGAATATAGCTTGCCAAGTTCTAGAAATAGAGTTAACCTACAATATACTCTTTGGGCGTCCATGGATTCATGAAATGCAAGCAGTTCCTTGAACTTATCATCAATGTTTAAAATTTATAGTCAATGGAAAAGAGGTAACTATATCAGCTGAATACAACATTCCCCAACATTGTAACATGCTAAAAAAAACTCAAGACACCTTTGTGCCCAATAATAGAGAAGCTAGCACTTGTAGTTCATTAGAAAGTGAAAAGTACCCAAATATTATATCTAAGTGGGTTGAGAAAAAGGGCCAATCAAAGGATTCAAGTGTTGTTGATTCCACTGTATCAGACAATAAGGGTCCACTGAATTCTCTATCACAACAATTTCAAGAAAAGATTAAGATAACCGACAAAGGCATGGGACAATATTCTATTGAGCAATCCCTATGTCTTTCATAGTTGATGCCATCTCCAAGGTCATATAGACAACCATCAATGATAACACGAAAACCATCACAACCTACCATAGTTTTGGATGAAATATTTGTGAAAGATGGTACTCGAGAAGATGAATCAGAAGATAAGGCCATCCTCAATTGGCTATACAAAGACGAAGAAGCATCAACATCAGCAAATATCAGCCTAAAGATAGATCAATATGGCAAAGGAAAAACTATTTTATAGAAAATGGGGTATGAGGGACAAGGAAGTGTTGGAAAAAGAAAGGAAGGCATCATAGAACCCATTCAACCTCTCACACTTCAGTCAAAGGACAAGACAGGATTGGGTTATTCAAAGGAAGGAAAACAAGAAATGACTCAAAAAGTAGTTGAAAGAATCCTTCAAATGAGAGATAGTTTTGAAACAGATTCAATTGAGTATGAATATGATCTTTATTTTGATGTATCATACACAAACATCCAAATTGACGTAATAAAAGAGTATGCACCCACACGTGAGGAGGGACAAAGCTTAGGGACTAGACCACTTGTATTTGAATCACAAAATATCAATGACTCAAGTGAGGATGGATAGACATCGAGTGAGCTAGATGATTTGGAAGAAAGTAATATCGTAGACCTCAACATCCCTAATGACAACCCTGACACCATAACTATTTGAACCCTTTGTGTTGTTGACCAAAGTCAAGCTGATGAATTTTTACCCTTAATACATCCTTAACTTATTGACTGGGAACCAACTGAACATATTAATGTACCCATCTTTGCAAACGATGACACTATCATAAATTTACTTTGTTGTGAAGAACCTAACACAAGTTCCAGTCATAAATATCATAACTACACGTTTAGATAGGAGGGTTTCAAATATTCCAATTGCAAAATTGAAAACAGGAATAATGGACCTAATGGTGAAAACCATTCAATGGTAGCATTAGATCTCAAAAAAGTAAAACTAAAGAACACGTCGAATGGTGAAAAACTCTCTGAGGCACTAAAAGATGGGGGATTTGACACCCTTCCAGAGCATTATCATGAAAGGTCATCAGTACTAGTGGAGCCTACATAGTCTATTAACATTGGAACAACAGAAAAAATAAAGATTTTGCATCTGGCAACATCTATGACTGAACAAGAAAAGCCTGAATTTGTCAAATTCTTTGAAGAAAGAAGCATTCAATTTTCTCGGTCATACTCTGGTATGCCAGGTTTAGATCCAAATCTATGAATGCGTCACTTATCTCCACCTACTAGAATTAAACTTGTGAAACAAAAACTAAGGAATATGCATCCACATATTGCCTTGATGGTAAAGACTAAGTTGAAGAAGTAGTTAGATGAAGGATTCATCAGGTCTATCGATTATGCTGAGTGGATATCAAATATTGTCCTTGTATCAAAGCTAGACAATAGTATCAAAATATGTACAAATTTCAGAGATATGAATAAGGCATGTCCCAAGGATGATTTCCCTTTAGCTAACATCATCATTGTAGACTTAACATCAAGACATGCCATGTTATCAATAATGGATGGTTTCTCTCGCTACAACCAAATCAAGATAGCACTAGAGGATCAGGAGAAAATTGTGTTCACATGACCATGGGGAAATTTTTGCTAGAACGTCATGCCCTTTGGGTTAAAGAATGCAGGGGCAACATATCAATGTGCGATGACTACAATTTTCCTTGATATGATGCATACCTTTATGGAGGATTACGTGGATGATATCTTAGCAAATTCAAATTACCGAGGACATCTAGATATCTTGGGAAAAATCTTTACAAGGCTAGGGAAGTTCAATGTCTAACTAAATCCTAAGAAATGTGTTTTGTTGTTACATCAACAAAAATCCTAGGATACATAGTGTTAGAAAAGGGTATTGAAGTGGATCCCACAAAGGTCAAGGTAATAATGGAAATGTCCCTGCCAAAGAATATTAGTCAGCTAGGGTATTTACAAGGTAGGCTACAATAAATCAGGAGATTTATCTCCTAGATAGGAGACAAAATTCATCCGTTTAATCACTTGTTACATAAAAATGTCTTGCTCAAATGGGATCAAGGGTGTGAAATGACTTTCAACCAAATAAAACAATATTTGATGTTGCCACCTATTCTCATGCCACCTATATAACGTAGAACTTTATTACTATACATTGCAACAACGAACAGGGTAGGCTACAATAAATCAGGAGATTTATCTCCCAGATAGGAGACAAAATTCATCTGTTTAATCACTTGTTACATAAAAATTTCTTGCTCAAATGGGATCAAGGGTGTGAAATGACTTTCAACCAAATAAAGCAATATTTGATGTCTCCACCTATTCTCATGCCACCTACATAACATAGAACTTTATTACTATACATTGCAACAACGAACATTTCTTTAGGAGCACTGTTAGCACAGGAAGATTATGAGGGAAGGGAACAAGCCGTTTACTACATCAGCATGACTCTGAATGACTATGAAATAAATTACACCTTCATCGATAAATCTTGTTTGGCAGTGGTATTTTCTACCCAACAGATGTGGCATTACATATTAACTCACACAATCAAGCTCATATCAAAGATTGATCCGTTAAAACATCTACTTAGCAAGGTTGCTTTAATAGGTAGACTGGCCAAGTGGGTCATGATTTTAAGTGAATTTGATATCCAATATGTGGAAAGGAGAGCCATTAAAGGTCAAGTGATTTCTGAACAATTATATGAAGCTCCATTAACTGATGATCATCCTATGACAATTGAGTTTCCTAACACAAACATTCTTACTGTGACTACACAACAATGGAGGCTTTATTTTGATGGGTCATAGACACAAAGGGATTCGACGCAAGAATATTGTTTGTTACACCTCAAGGACACACCATCCCAAGGTCTTATAGACTCATGTTTCCATGTACCAATAATGTAGCTGAGTATGAGGTACTAATCATTGGCGTCAAGGTAGCAATTGCATGGAAGGTCACAGAGCTACAAGTGTATGGAGATTCACAATTAGTCATTTATCAAGTCAATTATGATATTAGATGAAATATGATAATTTGATACCATATAAGCAGTTGATTGATGATCTCAAAAATTAATTTATGGATATCAAATTTGAGAAAATTTGAAGGGTAGAAAACAAAGTGGCAGATGCTATGGTGATAATTGCTTCTCTTTTGCAGTTGCCAAAAAAATGTGGTCGTTATGAGTTTATGGTAGAAAAAGTGTCCAATCTTGCTTATGAAAATATTGAATATCAAACCATATGCCATTTAGATATCGTTGAACCCTCCATCTATGGAAAGAATCATGCTTACCTAAAAGAAAGCATCCTTCCTCTCGATCTTTTTAGAAACCAGAAACGCAACTTGTTTCATCAATCTGCTCAACATACTTTAGTCGCTGACATACTTTACCGTTGAGGTCTGGATGGTACTCTTCTCTGGTGTCTATAACATAATGAATCTAAGAGAATTTTACGTGAGGTTCATGAGGGTTTTTGTGGAACTCATTCAAGTGGACTAACTCTGGAAAAGAAACTCCTTCGTTTGGGGTATTACTGGCCGAACATGGAGGAGTCTTATCAGTTTGTTAAGAAGTGCCAGAAGTGTCAAATCCATTGTAACCTAATCCATGCACCAACACAAGAGTTGCAACCATTTACATCAACATGGCCCTTTTTTCAGTGGGGACTCGACCTGGTAGGAAAGATAAACCCATCTTCATCCAATGGACACAAGTTCATAATCACAGCAACAAAATACTTTACAAAATGGATAGATTGGTTTCATTAACAACAATCACTAGTAAGCAGATATCTTCCTTCATATTCAATTACCTCATCTATCAGTATGGTATACCTCAGTCCATTATCATAGGCAATGGAAGACCATTCAAAAACCAAGATGTCCAAGAATAGTGTGAGAGGCTTCACATCCAACATCGTTTCTCAACACCGTACTACCCTTGGGGAAATGGCCAAGCGGAGGCCTCCAAAAAAATAATTCTAAAAATTCTAAAGAAAATGCTCAATGATGTTGGACATAATTGGCACAGTCAACTAAACCGAACTCTATGGGCATAAAAAACTAGCATTATAACGCCTACAAGAGCTACACCATATGCCTTGGTATATGAATAGGAGGCCATACTACCCATTGAGGTGGAGATTCCATCACTTCATGTGTCATTGAAGGGAATTGTTTCAGATGAAGATTATAGAGTGTCTAGGCTTCAAGAATTGGAACTGTTGGATGAACATCATCAACAAGCTATCAATCATTTGCAAGCATACCAACAAAGAATGTCTAGAAACTAAAATCACAAGGTAAATCCTATATTCTTTTAGGTTGGTGACTTGGTCCTAAAGAAAAACCCTAGAAATCAACAGGACATAGAAAATAAAGGAAAATTTGAACCTAACTGGCTAGGTCCTTTTGTTGTCATATTAGTCTATGGATTAGGAGCTTATCAACTTTCAACACTTGAAGGGGATCTGTTCGATGAACCTATCAACAACATCCATCTCAGAAAGTTATACACTTGAATCACCTAATGCACGGTGCAATTCCTAGGAAAATAGTTTCCTTGATGAAAACCTAGCAAACAGGCATCTTGGTAAGGGCAAAATACAAAAAAAAAAATTAAAAAAGAGAAAAATACAAAAAAGTGCAATAAAAACATGTAGCGAAAACCTAGAAACATGCACTACTTATGATCTAAACTAGCCTTTCTATATATTTGAGACATGTCATGGTCATTCATTTTCACTATCATTTCCATTTAGTATCACATCATTGCAACATGGTCGTGTCTCACCCTAGCTTGGGGGAAAAATATTGAACTCACTAGGGGCAATAAGCTTGAACTTAAACAAATAGACAAACAACTGTATGACAACACAATAATCACAATGATCAACGTGGAACTCAAACACTGGACATACATTGAACATCTAAGCATTGCAAGAAAGCAACCATCCAAATCAACACAACTGAAATCAAGATCAAATCAAGATAACTATTAGATGGATAATACTCTTTTGAATAATAATTTTATCGCAATATGCTTGAGTGTTTAACATGTTGTACTTTGGTTATTTTTATCATTTCTTTGGAGCAACTCTATGATGTATTGAACTAGAGAATCTAGGAAAGAGAATGATATTTTCATTGTTTGTTGTTTGTAAATTAATTATTTATTGTGTGAATTGTCATGAGATGTGCTCTACAAGATATCACGGATGACATTCTGAATTTACATGGTATAATGATTAATTCTTGTCTGTTTACGCAAGAAATTCTTAGGTCATCTCGGTTTAATTATACCTAGATGCTTGTGTTCACTTGCAATATCAAAAATCATGAAAGAAGTACTCAGGTCATCATGGTCTAAATCATATCATCGACGCTTGTACTCACTTTCAACATTCTAAAGGCTCAATGATGACAAAAAGAACATATAAGAGGATTGTTAATGTGACAATTTTTCATTTAGATTTGCATAGTAGACATTAGCTGACATTTATGTTAGTTATGCATATACAAAGTATTTTTTTTCCAAAGATGGGTAATTAAATTTCAACACGATGTTAAATTTCTTCATTAACAGATTGAGTATACTTGAAATTATCAAAAACATCATCATGATCATGTAGTTGCATCATCACTTTCATGTGCATACATTAGAAAGCATTTTATTATCATTTCATCATTCATGGCTTTGAATCAAATAATTTTTTAATTTTTTTTGCATTCATCGTATCATATTTTCGATATCACATAAAAGTTGCATAAGAAAATCTCAAAAATAAATCTATATCATTGCATTTCATTCATCCATCAATCATTTCTCATGTCATTGCATT
Source organism: Sequoiadendron giganteum (assembly GCA_007115665.2). Classification (NCBI taxonomy): domain Eukaryota; kingdom Viridiplantae; phylum Streptophyta; class Pinopsida; order Cupressales; family Cupressaceae; genus Sequoiadendron; species Sequoiadendron giganteum. The sequence continues at coordinate 39,441,041 of CM021101.1, forward strand.
TCATCATATCATATTTTCTCATATCACATATCATACATCCATTCAACATATCATTTACCATACATCATTTTCATGCATTTATTACATCATATATTTGCATTTACACCAAAATAAAAATGCACACATCCTATTTACATCGCATATCATAAAGTATTTAAACCATTACATCCACATCCATGAATAAAATACAAATCATCATGCATCCATACATTAGCATGAGTCATATAAATACATCGAACGTCATAAATAAAACATCTTAAATCATCATCTAGCATATCACATGATCATTAAATGCATCCATAACATGTAAATAATCATAAGCATATAAACATAGAAATAAAATGCATCCATCATAGAACACATATAAATTGGTCAATCCATTGTATATTATATAGATCTCAAAAATCATAAATGTCAAGTATACAAAGATGTCTGAAATCTAAAGAGATCTAACATAAAAAATTGGCAAAATTGGAGTATACATCATGTCTCAAATCAATCATGAATCATGTCATGCAACTAGGATCTGCGACTGCCAGATGGTGCAGGCATCTCAGAGCCAGTACCTCCCCCACTAGATGGACCAATATCTCCCCCACCAGATGGATCAGGACGTCTTGGATCTCTCTGTGGTGGCTGAGTCATACCCTCACTAACAGTCTAGACGACGCATAACTAACTCTCCGCTCAGAAGGAACCGCATCATGGTGTAGACACATAAAAATGGCCTAGACCCGCAAACCAAATTTTTCTATATCATGTTTTGTCTCAACATAATTAAAATATTTAATTATGTCCTATAGTCCAATGTCAACTATTAATAAAATAATTCTTAATTATTTAATTAATTCACATCTTTTACTCCTCCTTGCTATTTAAATAAATAAATTACATTTATTATTTAAATACATCACTAAAGGCTTATGCCACTCTATAATTAAATAAATTCCTAAATTTATTTAATTATTATCAGTCCATTACTTCCTCCTAATTATTTAAATAAATAAACTTTATTTATTTATTTAATACATCATTAATTATTTATGTCTACTCGTAATTAAATGAATTCCTATTATTTATTTAATTATTATCTTCTTCAACTTTCTTTCTGATTTTAAATAAAATCATATTTAAAATTACCCACTTTCTAATTTTCCTCCACACTTGAATAAGTTTAATTATTAAATTATCTTTTTGATTTTCTTTCTAAATTTAAATAAAAGCATTTAATTTAAATTGGCAATTTCCCTCTTTCCAAGTAAATAATTTTAAATTATTATTATTTACTGTTGCTTGAATTCACCATTTTGGAATTAATTTAAAATATTAATTTCAAAATAGCATTTCTCTCCACAAATTAAGTTATTTCTAAAATAACTTGATTTTCTAACTCATCCTTTTTCTACTTGCTAATTCTCATCTCACTATCATAATTATTCTTCTTCTTTGATTTAATTTCTTAAATTAAATCTCATCCACTCAATTTTAATTTGCCCTAATTTTTCCCTAAACCTAGTCCATACTACAACTTTCAATCTTGGCCATTGATTAAGACATCTTATTGACATCCAATCTCAACCGTCAATCCAAATCAGACCTTTCCTATAAGTAAACTCTCTCATAAGCTATTTGGGGGTTGATTCTTCAAGTGTCCTTATGCTATCAAAATCATTCTTGTTTTCATCTATTTCTATCTATTATCATCTATCTTCATCCACACATATTATGCAAGTACATGATTCTAGTCTGAGACAACAATCTTCAATATTTTTCTAGTCAATTGTCATAGGCTTATTATTGCACACTCAAATCTGAGGGCGATTATCATATTCAAGAAAAATGGAGAAGAGCAATGGAGGTGAATCAATGGTAGCATGAAGATTTGGTAATATTGTTTTATATTTTATGTCTTTATACTCATATGTGCTTCATTGTTTATTAGGGTTTGATTTATATGTTTTATTGAATTCACCTTAATATTTCATCCTTGATTACATTGGTGAACCTGACATATTTTGATGAATTTTGAATTTTTTTGGAGTTGCATTCGTTTTGTTGCAAGTTTTGCATCATTTTGGGACAAAACCCTAGTTTTCAAAGATTCAACCATAATTTTCAAACGGCTTTATATCTTTTCACAAAAAAAATTCTAAAGGTTGCGGACAATATTAAGAGTTTCCGCGACAAAAATCAGAATTTTGGGAGATGTTTTTCATTTTTTATAATTTTTCTGTTATTTTTCATAAAAAATCAATTTTGAGAGAAAATTGTCGATTTTTTCAGATATGTTTACATTTATGGAAATAAATCTGAATTTAAATAGGTGTATTTTCTTTAGGTTTTAAATTTGGATGAAAAATTATTAGTCAAACAACAGATCTTTGAAAATTAGGGTTTTATAAATATTTGCTTGAATCTCACAAATAGTTGCAGATCAACTCACAATTTTTTTTCGGCAGATTTGGAATGATGTCAGACACCTTTAGTGAAAAAATTAGTCTTTGGATGTTTTTTGAATTTTTCATAATTTTTTTATGATTTTTCATAAAAAACTAATTTCCGGTGCAAAACAGAAAATCTTTCAGATTTCTTTACATTTTTGGAAAGCTCATGAAATTTTAGTAAAGGTATATTCTCTGTATTTTTATTTTTTCTATCAAAAATATTTCCAAAAATTAGATGTCTTGACTAGCTAACCCTCTAATATTAGTGATCAATTATCTTGTTAGGGTTTTGGCTTTGTTGGGTTTGTGAATGTGCAAAAAACAATAAACACTTGAAAGCACACATTGGATCAAGTGGAAAAATAATTTGGAGCTAAAGAAAGTCTAGGTGCACACATTCCATCTTTCATCTCTAATCATTGCTTGACAACACACTTCAATTTGGGCTTAAAAAGAAACATCTTATTTGTCACACATTTGGATTTTGGGGTCTAAAATAAATCTTGTTTGTTGTCACATCTTTGAAATTGGGCTTAAAATGAACCATTTTCTTCAATCACACATTTTGACTTTGGGTTAAAAAGAACAAGTGCTTGAACTGTTTTACACACATTTCATTTTTTTAGAGGAAAATTAATCATTGCGAGTGTGAATCAAGTGTGTGTGTCCTCCACAACACCTCACTTAGTTTTCTTTTTTCATACCCTTCTTAGGAGGCCTCCTTGGAGCACACACCCCTCCAAGGGACAACCTCAATCAAGTGTGAATCCAAAGACACACTCCTTTGGGAGTTGAAATCTTGTCACTTTGAGCTAAGCCCCAAAGAACTTTATACCTTTGGGAAGTGAAGGTGAAGGGTGGGTTACCCCTTTCTCCTAGCTTATTGACAAGATTTTTCTTCCAAATTATACCTAGTCAACCTTGTGCAAACTATCTTGAGACCTACTTGACTAACATTAGGCTTCTTTTTGTGTATTCAAGTGTTTGCTTAATCATAACATTTAATCTTGAAAGACAAATTTATCATTGTGTTTGGTGTGTGTGTTCATGCATTTACATGTGAAATATTGTGTTTGATATTATCCAAGTCACACTTCCAATCAACACTTTCCACATCATCCAAATCATACAATCTTTTCATTCCACATCATATCCTAATCATCATCATCTCTTTAATCCAATCAACATCATTTTACACCATGACAACATTAGAAGACATGGCACTAACTCTTGTTCAAATACTTCATAAAGCTCAAACAATCCAATCACCTTTAAATCAACCAATCATTCAATAAGTCCATGACATGATCCAAACACTTCAAACAAGACAATCACCTCAAATGCAACAACTCATAGCAAAAATCCAATATCTCATGGCCACTTGTCAAATTCAACAAGCACATCATCAAGTCCAATCACCACATCAAAAAAATTCACCTCAATCCTATGTGTCACCTATATCATCATATCAACCTCATCCATCCACATATAATGTTTCCCCTTGATCAACATATCACACATCTTCTAATGTCAACCCTTATTCATATCAATCCACCTTTCAACAACCATTATCCTATGCAACCCGTTCATCATTATCACAACAAAAAATCATATCACAAAAATTCCAAACACCATTCCAACCTCAACACATTCAACCACAATCCTATGTGTCACCTTTATCATCATTCCAACCTAACCCATCTACCTATAATGTCAATTCCACATCAACATATCCACCCATATCACAACAATAATATAGGATCCCAAGTCCACCTTGGCAACAAAATCAAGAGCCTTTGAATTCTCATTTTCCATTCGACAAGGGGAACACCAATCTAGTTCATGCACCCTTACCACCATCCAATCAAATTCCTATCCATAATCCACCATGTCCTAGTCCTAATCCATTGGCATCTCCACCTTCTAACCCATTAAATTCTTCATTACCCCCACAATCATCTAATTCTCCATTAAATCCACCTATAAAGGATGTCACCCAAGGGCTACAAGCAAGGAATCAATTGTCACCATGTCATTCAATACATATACTTGAACATATAAAAGAGTTCTCAAACAACATGCCAAGGCCTTCAGGCCAACCATGTCATCCACAACCCCTTGAACCAATTCAAGAGTCTCTCGTCGTAAGTCTAAGTCACCCTCTTTCATGTTCCTATGTTGTTGACCATCAAGAACATGTCAAGTCTCTCCATGATAAATCCCCTTCCACTTCCATTCAAGCAATCCAAGAGGTATGGCAAGAGCCTAATCCTAAGTAGGTGGAAACATCAAGCCCTAATCCTAATCAAGATCAATTAATTTTCATTCAACCTATCCATAATCTATATCTTTTTATGATCAAGATGATATCCATAATGATGAAGAGCCTATGCATGAGCAACTTGATCCTATACCCATCCATGAGAAAGATATTCTAAATTCACCTCCACCTAGTCCTATCCATGATCCATGAACATCAAATTCCCTTGATGAAACAAATGCCTCCCAAGCACACATAGAAGATTAAACACATACCTTGGATCTAAGTGAACATAACGCCAATCAAGATTCTATCGATCCTCCATCACCCACTATCAACCCCATTGCGATTCCTCCATCGTGTCCTATTAGTCTTTCCACCCTCATTCATGAATGTTCCTCCTTAGAACAACAACAACCATTATCTTCTCCATCCAATAAGGAACTCATGTCTAGTGTTCCACCTACACCTAGTCCCATTGTCCATTGCATACCCCAAGGACACCAATCTCAAGATGTTGGTACTTCCTCCATGCATCCTAAGTCCACCTCCTTCCATCATAAATCCTATCATATGCCTAGGACATATGTTGCCATCCTCCCTCCATCATCCTACAAATGTCGAAAGCATGTGACCATACACCTCCCACCATCAACTTTGCCACCATTACTTCCAACACCTAATATCCCTACCATTCAATCCTCTTATCCTTTTATCCATAAATACCCTAACATTCCTAATCATGACCAACAAATGCACACATTGTCTAAACAAGAAGCTTCCACTCATTCCACCATACCCATGGGATTTAAAAGAAAAAAATTCAATGCCTCTACCTATAAAGTAAAAAATCCTAAGGAACCTCATGCCTTAGGAAATCAATACAAAAAGTCAAAGCAAAATCCATCTAAAAATTTATATAAGCCCATACCTCCAAAAGAAAATTCCAACAACAAAATGGTTTGGGTCCCTAATAAAATGGAAAGAAAGTCAAATGAGACATATACATCACAAAAATCCCACCCATCCACTTCCACCTCACATTCCCACAAGAAAAATAAAAATCATAAAAATACTAAGTCTATGTGGGTACCTAAAGCACTATATCCACCATCTCCAAAGCAAACAACACCACCTTCCCATCAAAAGATTTAACGTTTATCACAATGTGTGCAACCATTGGTCATGATTCCATTCCCACATGTTAGGATTTCAATGGCAGATATCTAAAAGCTAAACGCAGATTTTATCAAATAAACCAGAAATAAAATCACACATAAAATTAACATAGAGAATTTAACGTGGTTCACCCAATGTGGGCTACATCCACCAAACTGCAGCCATCCAATGATATTATTAACCAGTGCAAAACCCTATTACAATATCGCAAATAATCGCCTATTTCTTATGATACTGTAACTCTATCCTAAACTCTTTATAAATTAGGGTTATACAAAATCGAGGTTTTTTTTTCCTTTTTCAGTAATTTCATGAAAAAGCGAGCCACATGAAGAGTGTACAGTATAAAATGATCAGTCGCCACATACCAACACCACCTTCCCATCAAAATATTTAACGTTTATCACAATGTGTGCAACCATTGGTCATGATTCCATTCCCACATACCTCCATCTCCTCACCCTTCACTCATTATCCTACATATCTCCCCCACCACCTTCCTATGGTCCATGCCTTTGGCTAAGCCTCCCCATTCATCTTTTGCATAAGTCCTATATCTTCCCTACATAATCCACATCATAATCATCATCTACCTACTCCATCTCCCTTTCATGTCATCCCTTACCAAATTCTATGAGCACATTTTAAATGGTCCATGCAATGACATCCGTTTCTAGTGGGACTATCACCTTTCATGGAACTAGACACTTGAGTCCCTCCTATCCATATTCCCCTTCTCCTATCCAGAAAGTCAAAAAGTCAAAAAAAAAAGTAAAGAGAAATCCCTTCGTCCAACGGTGAAAACCTGGTAAACAGGTACCCTGGATAAGTACCATGATCAAAACCTGGAAAACAAGCATCATGTGTAGGTTGATCTTCTATGTCACTTACACTTGGGGGCACAATGTCTTATTTAGCCAACCTATCATTTTCATGTCATATCATTTCCATCCTACCTATTGGTGGAGCTTTTATTTTCTCCCCCTCTTATGTGGTACATTTTATTTTTATCCATGGCTCTAATTGGTTGGGTTTTGGGTTCTACAAACAAGTCTGGGTCATTAGTTTTATTTTCAAACATTTTCTTGTTACCAATGGTGGTTGGTCGGTTAAGTGATGTGTTATCCCTTTTCGATCATGTCTTTACCAGCACCTTTTACCTGTCCTCTCGGTTTTTTTTTTTGCATCTTGTCTGTGTTATATTTTCCATAGTGTCAGACTAATAAATTGTTTTATATTACCCTCTAAATAATCTTTTTTACCTCAAGGGTCATTTCCCCATCCACCTAGTCAGTCCCTTTATTTATAAATAACCTTTTCGCATGTGCAGATTATGTGACCATCGGATGAAGTGATCTTCATTGTGACCATTCCTCGCAGACCTCGCAAGGTTTCTGCTTACACCATAAAAATAGTGCGAGGCTTGCGAGATGATGCCACCTGTTGCATTTGATGGTGGGGACCAGTTTTGCTCATTGACTAATAATGGATGCTGATGCTAATAGTTGTTCCTGTACTGATGCATCGTGGTCGTTCCTCACTGGCCTCACGCAATTAAAACTTCAGTTTCAATAATGGTGCGAGTTGTGCAGTTTGTTGACGTGTGGACGTCGATCTTGTATGATGGATGAGTGGGGTGGGACTCATTCTGTGCTGATGTGGTGCTCGATAGGTGAATTTCCTATTCACCTCATGACTAGAGAATGGGCGTGCTATTTTAAAACTATTTTGAATTAATCTGGACCGTTCTTCTCACCTACATTTTTTTATCAACAAATCACATTTGAAATAAGCTGGTGTTGTATATAGTTGTTTTATCTCACGCGAGTGAATAATAATGGTTGAGTTCAACTCTTCTCCCATAATTAAATGCCAAAAGACCAACAAATTGCTATTTTTGTGTTGTATCTCTTAATTGAAGAAGAATTGCCTGGTACCAAGTGAAGCAAGCCGTTGTTGCAATTTTCTAGTCTCACTGCCTTTGACACTCTGCAAGTGAAACTATAAGTAGCACGTACGCCATTTCTTATGATTTCAAAAGATTTTATGGTTGCTTTCTAAAAAATTGGTGATTTTTTCCTGTTCTGTTCTTGAATAATTGTTTGAATAGATTTTCTTTTAGAGCTTGTCTAGATAATTGCTACGGATTCTAGAATCTTGAAGAATTTTCTATTAAGACTATAGGGAGAAATTGTAATTGTTTCCCATTTGAAAATAAGAAAACCCTAGCTCGAACTATCATCTATGTGATATAAATGGCACCCAAGGCCCAAAGTTCTGGTTCTGAAACCACTACTAGGTTTTTCTCCCAAGATGTTATTGATTTGTTGAAGCCCTCTACTAATAAGAAGCAAGAGGGGAAGGTTTTTCTCTATGGGTCTTTACTCTTGGAAGGGTTAACAGACAAGTAGTGTGCAATTCGAGATGCTGAGTTACCATATACCGAGTGGCAATTATTTTCCAATTTGTTTGGGAACATGAATTTGTCGGTCCATTTGTGTAACTAATGGAGGTTGGATTTGGGTAAATTGGTGGTGCCTAATGTTTACATGGATGTAGATCTTCTGAAGGACATTGCTGTGAGATATGACCCTGTGGCCCAAATTGTAAGAACACATGCTAGTGTAGAAATGATTAAGATAACCAAAGAAGAAATCACAAAGATTTTTGGTTTGCACGAATGGAGTCGAGATATGGTTGCTGTCAACCTTGAGATTTTTAGACAAGAGTATAGATATACTAAGGGTTTGATCAGAACATCCCTTTTGATACCTCATTTGGCTGTCTTGGGAAGAAAGAATCAGAAAAAGGCAGTGATCGATAGGAATGAACCCGAACCTTTTCCTATGGATTATTTCTCTAGTTATTTCAAGAAGACTGTTTGTGCTTTATCTCAAGTTCTGGGAGTCAGTTTAAAGACAACCCTGCCTATCGATATTATGTATATGGTTGTAAATATCTAGCACCTGGGTTTCAATGTGGTATATGATTTTGTCACTTACCTAGGAGAGAAACTACACACAGGGACCTGGTAGCCCTGAAGGAGGGGAAGAATTGGGTTGAATTCAGATGGTTTTTCATGTTAATCCACATGTTTTTGTATAGTGGTCAGGATGTATTTTAAATAGATATGGAGCTAAAGAAGAAGGAAGGCAGTATTGAAATGTCTGTCCAATATTGGACTAGGATTATTGACATGTATGATCACAAGTTTGATTATGTAACATTTCATAATGTCTTTGGGTCCAAGTTAAGAGAGGCTCTAGTTCATGATTCCCCAAGAATTCCAAAGGAAATTCATGATTTCTTAAGGCCAATGGAGAGGAGACCTAAACTGAATTTAATGCACAATTGGGGAGACATTATCCCCTATCATAATACAATAGTTTTTAGGGGTTTTGGCACCAATGTCAACCCAAAGGTTCTACCAAGGGAGGTGCCCCTTAGAATTGGATTTCTCGAAATCATGAGGCAGTTGGGAGGTGCTCAAGAACTCCACTTGCCTATTGAACAAAAGAAAGGTTCTTTTTTCCCTAAGTATACAACATTTTCTGATTTTGTTATGGAAAAGGGAGGATCGAAGGGTTTACACATATTCCTTGTGCCTTATAGGCTAAGGATTGTGCGCCCTAGGAATTATGATCCTAAGTGTTTTATCTCTCAAATGAAGGCAAAGCATCGGACTAGAACCTTTGTCCACAATTTCTACTTTCCTGAGGACATCATTAGAAATATTTTTTATTTGGATCTACAAGAGGAGAGAAAGGAAATGTGCATTGCCTACACTAAAATGGTAAAAAGTAAGCAGGAGAGAATACTTAGTTTTAATCCCATACCTAATGCCAAAGATGAGTTTACCAAGGAGATGTATGCCATTGATAATTTTGAGAGTTTGGTAGGAGTTTTGAAAGATGAAAGGGTTGTGGAAGAAAGGGGAAAATCACAAACTATCGAGGAGTACCTTGAAGTAAGAATGGAGGAGAGGCCTACTTATCAGCCCCGAAAGAAGATTATTTTTTTTTCTAGAAGAAGGGGAAGTAGGGCTGAAGATGTTGCTAAAAATATTGCACCATCTTCTTTAGGGCAGTCAGTGCCAAATATTGTTGATCTGGATTCTCCTCTGAGGTTTTCAGAGTAGGCTTCCCCACCATCACCGAAGAGGAAAAGGGTAGAAAGAATAAGGATGGTTGATTGTGATGGTGTTGAGGATGATGACATTATTGTTACTCTAGATGAAATGCATCAGGAGATGCCATTAGACCTAGTTGAAACTATAACTAGTTTAGGGACAGTTACATTGAGATTAGGAAAGGATGAAATTAGAGGAATAACAAGTAATGATGCTTTGAGGATAGAAGCCTACAAAGAGTTCATGATGGATGACTCATTTATTGAAACTAGCACTTTTAAAGACTTTGTATGGAGGGCACATCTTTCACTATATTGTGAGAAGGTGGAACATGAGAGAAGTCTACACCCAGAGCTCCCAGAAAAGGTAATTCAATCTAAAGTTAGGTTGCAAATGAAAGAGAAATTCAAAGAAATAACATCAGAGAAGGGTTGAGCATTGGTACAAGAAAGTGGAGTATTGCTTCTTCCTGAATGGGATATTGTTGATGTTGTGGTGTTCGACACAATAAGAAGGGATAATAAGCCACTTCTTACAACTGATGAGGAGGCTACATTGGAACTCAAAGGATCAACCTTTAGTGATGAATGGGATGCTTTGGCAATCTGGTCTCTATCCATTGGGTCTAAAAAACCAATTGTTGTTGAACCATCTAATTTTAGTGGTCACTTGGTTGTGAGAAGAGTTGCTAATACCCCCAGCGTTGGAATCTACTGATATGGTTGTAAATGTTGCCTAATTCATGAGGCCAACTGTTGAAGATTTTACCAAGGACCAGGATACTCTAAGAGGCCAATATAATGACATTATTAATGAGAATAATAAGAGTCAAAAAAAGGTAGCAGAGTTAGAAACATAATCAGATTTATTGAAGCAACAAATGGACACCATGAGGTCTCAGGGACAAGCCAGTTCTAGCCACACTATCTCTGATCCACTAGTAGAGTAGTCTCAACCCTCTGCACAAGAAAAATATTTGTCTATTGTTCCATATAATATGGGACAAGTGTTTATTGCAATTGAGAGGGCTTCAAGCCTAGGAGGGGGACTCTCTAGGGAGAAATGAATTCATCAAGTTGAGAAGTATAAGGAGATGGTACGAAAAATCCGAGATGCAGAAGGGAGAAGCAATGTAGTAATAGTGGACACTATTTTGAAACATTTAAACAGAAGGGTCCAGGGTAAGCTAAACAGTGTTCATGAAAATTATGCCTTCATGCTGCAAGCACTAAAAATGTTTCCAAAGGATAGATAATTGGCCATCCCATTGTTGAACAGATGGAGCCCAAGAATGGAGAAGTTGAAATTAATGGTAGTAGGGGCAAAACAGCAAGGGGATAAATATCCTAAAGTTATTGCAACATATCAATTTGTCAAAGGAGTTTTTGAGTAGAAGTTTCAGGGATCTATCACCCCTATGGAGTCAAAGATTAAGTTGTTAAAGGATATATATGATGGAAAGGACTTGGTCCCATTACCACATATTCTACATAGTGAGGATGAAGTCAAGCCCCTGCAAGTTTGGAAGGACCAGATGAAAAATATAATGATTGCTCAAACACATGAGATATGCAAAAATGCTGATATTCACATGCTGGAGAGTACATTGGAAATTTTTTATTTTGTCATTAGTTTCTTAGAAAACTTTAATCAAAAGGCCACATCAATAATGGTAAAGTATGCACCTTATCGAAACAAGGTTGATCAGGTTGTGGCTTTCAAGTGGCCTTTCGAGGAGGATTTTGAATTATGGAAAAAGGTGTTCACTGATGAACTTGAATTATGAATGTTATAGTTGAGAATTGCAACTTGGTCATGTATAATACAGGTCTGGCCTTAGATATTATATTTTAAAAATGCATTCTCCTTTCGACTTCAAGTATAGGGTGCTGAGGTGGAATAAGTACTATAACGATTAAGTATTCCTTTGATGAAAAGTGTACGGCCTTTGGAGCGATGTTTTCTTTCCTGCATATCAACTAATGACGATTTTTGTCTTATGCTCACCACTCGCATAATAGACTTGTAACTAATTTAGGAATTACCGGTCTAATTAGAAATGGACATGTGTACTCTCCGGCCCAAAGCTTGTTGGCTCCCTTGTTGTGTAAAAGGGAATTCTGGGCTGAGAGAGAGATCTGTTGAAATATCTGAAATATGAGAACTAAGAGTCTAGTGATATAGAGAGCATGAATTGTAAGTCCAAGTTTTAATGTTTTGAGTCAAATTTGAGATCTTAGTTAATCATGGGGTTCTTGAGCATGGTTGTATCAAGCTCGTGAATATTTGGAGTTTATTTTCTCTCCTATTGTGATATTTTGCATGGATTATTAATGAAATATTGATGCAAGATGATTTTCATTGATCTTCATTTGTTCTTTACTATGAATTATGTTTAACTATATCTCTGGTTCAAAGGATCGGTTAAATGCTTCAGTTAACTAGTAAGTTCATGTAATATAACAAATAGGATTCATAAAGAAGTAATAAACTAAGGTGTAGATTTATGGATTGTAATGCAATTCATTTAGATCATAAGTGCTTTAGATGAAATTTTCCCTATAGTTCAGTTTTCTCTTTTCACTCCGTGTGTTGGGATATGGCACTCGAATTTTGATCATGTTTTATTCTCTCATGTTTTGTGTTATGGCCTGAGGATATTTTATTCAATCATTTCCTATGAGCTTACTTTAGTTGTATTTGCGATTCTCTGTTAACTGGACCTGATCCTTTTCAAGGAATAACCAATTTCTTGGAGGATTTCATCCTTCTAGCATTATGGGGAATCTATATGTAGCTTATCCAAGTGCAAATGAATTGTTAAATTTTGTATGGTAAGAACATATTTTAGGGAATACACTCTTAGATTTTACAGAGTGCGAAGTGTAGGAGAATTATCCTTATTGCTATTCTCATCAAGTTGGCCATACGTTTCCTAGAACTTTTATTATTGGATGTGGCAAATTCTTAGAAGCTTTTGAGAAAATACATTTGGGTTGCAATAAAAAATGCCAACAAAATGGTGACTCTACTGGGGAGCTATTGAATGAAACGTCTATAGTGCAAAACTAGTTTTGTTAGAGTCATTTATTACAGTATACTTGGTTTAATATGTGTGCCCAATTTTTCATATTCAGCGTATGTGTCTAGTTTTCCTAAGTTCTATGTCAGTGTATCGGGTAATGTTTAAACTCTTGTCCAAAGTCATGAGTGCAAAAGCGAAGTGCAATCACTTTATAATTCACAATATTTTGGGTGGCGACTCTGATATCTTGAACACAACTATTCATAAAAAGTACAAACAACAATGTGCAAAGGAGAGTCTCTGTACACCAAAGACCATGAAGAAGACTAGAAATTATGCAAAAAAGAATGCAGAGCCAATTCTAAAGCTCAAACTGGGACAAGAAAAGAAATGGGTAAAAGGGAATGATACCCCAAGTAAGTCTATTTCATCTCCTATTGTCTCTTCTCCTACTTTAAATATCGAAGTGAATAGTGCTTTTATTAGTGGAGATTCCTCATAAGTTATTGTGTCTCAAGTGGTCCATGGTAGTTTTCTTTTTGAAATGGCTCAAGAAGTTGAAGTTGATAATGGAAAACCTTTGCAAGGAAACTAGAGAAACAATCAAGTCCCATCGGATCCTTTATAGAAGCATTCTCTGAATGCCACAAAAAAATTACCTCGGTGTGAAGTGTGCGGAATGCCACATTCTCCACAACAGTGTGCAGTAGCACAAAATATTGTAGAATCTCAGGATGATCAGGGAGATGCTCAGTCTCCCCAAGATCAGGATACAATGACAAATGTATTATTAGGACCAGTTGATATGGCCTATGATGATTATACCTCAGATGATGAGCCTTGTGTAATGGATGTTGATGTTCAAAGACAACATAATTATGTACACCACCAAGTGTATCCGAATGAAGGAGACAGTGATGATTGTTTTGTGAATGAACTGGAGGTGGATGATATTGTCTTGAGAAGACCTTCTGATGAAGAAATTGAAAAGTACATTGTTGCCTTAGTTTCTAGGGCAAGTAATAACATACAATTGTGAAACATAACTGTTCTAGGTGATTCAGGAAAGCCATGCAACCTCTTCATAAAAGAAAAAGATGTAACTGGAACAAATACCAATTTGGAGGCTAAGAATATTGTTTCAAATCCTAAGGAAAAAAGAGAGCCCCGAATATGGGAAAAGAAGGTTGAAATGACCAAGACAAAGAATGAAGATGTACCCCAGAAAATCAAAGACAACAATCAACACTCTTCTAATGATGAAACTCCCAAAGGAAAAGAAAAGGTAATTTTTTAAAACACAAATTTTCCTAAATTACCACAGTACACTACAATAGATATGTTCCAAGTACTTTCACAAGTTAGGGTTACTGTTCCTTTCTTAGAAATGATGCTAGTAAATATAATGCATGCAATGGGACTAAAAGTGGGAAATACATATGGTAAGTGTTATGTAATGGATTCTCGAGAAGTACTTGTTATAGGCATTATAAATAATGTTCCATATAGACTAGCAACATTTCCTGAGAAAGAGCTACAGATGAGTGTAAGAGTGGTGGATATCCCACCTACTTATGGCATGTTATTATCTAGACCTTAGAGTGCTTCAATGGGTGGGAGCATACAATGTGATCTATCTTTTGCTACATTTTCTATTGAGTAGAAAGATGTTAAGGTAGATAGGGAGAAGAGAGCCCCTCACATGATTGAAAATGTGGAGGAATCACTAGAACCTATCAAAATCAACTTTGTGGAAACTAATTTAGAAAAATTCCATGTTGAGGGAGAGAGAACAGAAGAAGAGATCCAGTCAACACCTATTGATAAAGAAAAACTAAAGATATCATCAGAAGGTGACTTATGGATGATGCATTTTGATGGAGCTTGTTCCAGAGATGGCTCAAGAGTAGGAATATTCTTTACTTCCCCACAAGGTAACACATTCAAATATTATTTTTTGTTGCAATTTTCTTGTACCAACAATTTTGTTGAGTATGAGGCTCTCATACTCGGTCTAAAGATACCTTCAAAGCATGGTATTAAAGTATTAAAGGTCTTAGGAGATTATGAATTAGTGGTTTCCTAGATTAGTTCCCTCTTTGCAGCTAAAGATAAAAGGCTTAGGCAATATAGAAATGTAGTATGGGATACTATTGAAAGATTTAATGCTTTTGGTATTGAATGGGTTGAAAGAGGACAAAATGCTAAGGCTGACTTATTAGCAAGTATTATTGTTAAACTTGATGATATCACTTTTGGTGGCATCTCACAAATAGAAGTACAAACCAGGCCTATAATACATGATAACATTTGCAACTGGAAAGTGTTTGATGATGACACAAACATTTTGAAATTCTTGCATTGTGTGGATCAACATGAGAGCCAAGAAATTGATGGGAAGGAAGCCCTATTTGGAAATGAAGTGATTCAGCTTAAAAAAAACCCATCCCTAGAAGTCTTGTTGCACTTGAAAGGGTATTTGATGGCCCTGATATGTCAAAAGCTAAACAACCACTATCTCATAAGGATGATCTAGAAGAAATAAACTTAGGCATAGAAAGTGCTCCTAAGAATGTTTATGTTGGAAAGAAAATGAAGCCACATGTAAGAATCATGTTGATTGCCTTGCTTAAGAAATATAGACATGTTTTTGCTTGGTCATATGAAGACCTTAAAGCATATAGGGAGGATTTATTCCAAAACAAGATCCCATTGGAACCTGATATGAAACCTTTCGGGCAAAAACAAAGAACAATTAATCCCACCCTACAACCTAAAATGTAGGAGGAGCTTGCCAAACTAAGGGAGGCAGGGATTATTAAACCAATTAGGCACTCATCTTGGGTCTCTAACTTGGTACCTATTAGAAAGAAAAATGGGGACATCAGGTTATGTGTTGACTTTAGAAACTTGAATGTTTCTTCTTTAAAGGATAATTACCCATTGCCTAACATGAAGGCTATGTTGCAAAAAGTCATAGGATGTGAACTGTTATCCATGATGGATGGATTCTTCGGTTACAACCAAGTAATGGTTGAAGAGTCTGAGCAATTCAAGACTGCTTTCACCACACCATGGGGAACATATGTTTATGTAAGAATTCCATTTGGATTAATAAATGTTGGAGAAAATTTTCAAAGGGCTATGGATCTAGCCTTTGCTGATTTTGTTGATCTATTCCTTGTCATTTACCAAGATGATATTACTGCCCATAGAAAAAGTGAGGAGGATCATTGTCTTCACCTAGAGAATTTTTTTATCAGAGCTTTGGAATATGGGATATCTTTGAATCCTAGGAAATGTGCCTTCAGAGTAAAAGAAGGAAAATTGTTGGGCATCTTGTTTCAAAATATACGGTTCAGATTGATCCTAAAAGAGTGGCTGCTATTGACAATATTACACAGCCAAGAAAATCTAAAGAGAATCAAATCTTTTTTTGGACAGATAAACTTTCTAAGAAGGTTTGTCAGAGATTTTTCTTAAACTATCTGCCCAATATCCAAGATGCTTAAGAAGGGAGAAAAGATAGTATGGATAGGAGAACCATCCTAATCCTTTCAGGCTATCAAAGATGCAACCAAGCAAGCCCTTGTTCTCAAGTCACCTAATAATTCAAAACCATTCTAATTATTTACTTTTTCTTTTTTTCATACTATAGCTGGAGTGCTATTACAAAAGAACAATGATGGTTTTGAGCAACCAATTGCATTCTTCAGTAAATCATTACAGGCTACAGAATTTAAATATGATATATTTGAAAAGAAGGCATATGCTTTGGTAAAGGTAGTTAATAATTTAAAATCTTATATAATGGGAGCAATTCTTATGGCATATGTACCAATGACAACAGTTAAAGATATTTTCACCCAGCAAGAGGCTACAGGAAGAAGATGCTGGTGGATAAATAGAATCCAAGAGTTTAATATTGACATACAAATTACCAAGATTGTAAGGGGTCAAGGTCTAGCCAAATTAATGGCTGAGGAAAATCTAGAGGTAAATCAAATAAACTAGATAGAGCAACAGAGAATTGCGCATATCTATGATATGCAAACTTGTGGCTGGTACAGGAGGATTTTTGAGTATTTACAAATGATGCAATGCCCTGAAGGTATGCCCCTTACTAAGAAAAGAACTCTTAAATTGAAAGCAATTAGATATGTCATCATTAATAGTGAGCTCTGGTGGAGGAACCTTGAAGGTAGTATACTCAGATGTGTGGATGGAGGCCAAGCTGAGGATCTATTGATAGAAATGCATAAGGGAGCTTGTGGAGGAAAATTACATGGTTAAGACAACTCATAAGGTTCTAAGAGTAGGGTACTAGTGGCCTATTGTGTTCAAGGATGCTCACAGATATGTTAGAAAGTGTGATGCCTGTCAAAGGTTTGTTGGAAAGTTAAAATTTTCTAGCAATTTGTCACTGAGACCTGTGTCTATTTCAGATCCTTTCAAGCAATGGGGTATTGAATTAATAGGGGAGATATCTAATTAATCTAGTGGAGGACATGTGTGGATTCTATTAGCAACTAATTACTTTACTAAATGGATTGAAGCAATCCCAACTAGAAGGGCCACAAGTAAAGTTGTTATTGATTTTTTAACTGACAATCTTTTAAGCCGATTCAGGGTACCTAAAAGGATTGTCTGAGACAATGCAATGTGTTTTAGGTCAGAATAATTTGTCAATTTTTGTAGTTAGTACGGTATAACTATTTCATATTCTTCTCCTTATCACCCCCAAGGAAATGGACTGGCAAAATCTAGTAATAAGATCCTGATGAAGATTATTAAGCGCATGATCGAGAAGAACAAAAGGGCTTGGGATTCAAAGTTAAAATTAGCGTTATGGGATGATAGGACAACTGTCAAGAAGGAAATTGGTCATTCACCTTTTAACTTAGTCTACGGAGTGGAGGCATGTATTCCTCAAAATAACCTGTTGAAGATGTATGAGTTTTTCCAAGAGTATGATGATGATATGTGCGATGAGATGCCACACAGAATGGAAGAATTGAACCAATTGGATGAAACTATAAGAGAAGCTCATAAAAGAAATGAAAGGCTACAGCTTCAGGTAAAGCACCTTTATGAAAAAAAAGCAGTTGAAAGAAAATTTGATGTTGGGACAATGGTGATGCTCTGGAATGCTAGATCAGAAGATAAGGACAAGAATTGCAAGTTTGACCCCCTTTGGTTGGGACCATATATTGTTCTGGATACACATGGAGAAGATTCATATTTTTTACAGTCACTTATAGATGAAGTTCTTGAACTGCTAGTACATGGACAGTTCCTGAGATACTATTTCTCTTGAAATAGCTCTTTTCCATGTACATTGTGCGGTCCTGTAAATTGTGTATATAGGTTTGTTTGTTTTTGTTTTGCTTTGTTTTTTGTCTGCTTGTCTTGTCCTGACAAATCCTTGTTTTTTTTTTGGTTCTCTCTGTGTCTGGTCTGTGTAACCATAGATTCTGAAATCTTGCTATTCCCACAGGGGGCATACATCCCTAGTCAGAGCCACTGGTGGAGCTTTTATTTTCTCCTCCTCTTGTGTGGTACATTTTATTTTTATCCTCGACTCTAATTGGTTGGGTTTTGGGTTCTACAAACAAGTTTGGCTCATGGGTTTGATTTTCGAACGTTGACTTGTTACCAACGGTGGTCAGTCAGTTATGTGATGTTTTATCCCTTTTTGCTCATGTCTTTACTAGCCCCTTTTACCTGTTCTCTCAGTTTTTTTTTTGCATCTTGAACGCATTATATTTTCCATAGTGTCAGACTGATAAATTGTTTTAGATTATCCTCTAAATAATCTTTTTGACCTTAAGGGTTGTTTCCCCATCCACCTAGTCTATCCCTTTATTTATAAATAACCTTTTCGCATCTGCAGATTATGTGACCGTTGGATGAAGTGATCTTCATTGTGACCATTCCTCTCAAACCTCACAAGCTTTCTGCTTACGTCATAAAAATGGTGTGAGGCTTGCAAGATGTTGCCACCTATTGCATTCGATGGTGGGGACCAGTGTTGCTCACTAACTGATGATGGATGTTGATGCTGACAACTATTCCTGTACCGATGGATCGTGGTCATTCCTCGTTGACCTTGCACAATTAAAACTTTAGTTTCAATAATGTTGTGAGGTGTGCAGTTTGTTCATGCATGGATGAGCGGGGTGGGACCCGTTTCGTGCTGATGTGGTGCTCGGTAGGTGAATTTCCTGTTCGCCTGAAGATTGGAGAATGGACATGGCATTTTCAAACTATTTTTACTTAATCTGGATCGTTCTTCTCACCTACATTATTTTTTATCAACGACTCAGATTTGAAATAAGTTGGTGCTGTACTATAGCCGTCTTATCTCGCACGAGTGAATAGTAATGGTCGAGTTCGACTCTACTCCCATAATGAAATGCCAAAAGATCAGTGAACTTGTATTTCCATGTTGTATCTCTTAATTGAAGAAAAATTGCCTGGTGTCGAGCGAAGCAAGCCGTTGTTGCAATTTTCCAGTCTCACTGCCTTTGACACTCTGCAAGTGAAACCATAAGTAGAACGTATTCCATTTCTTATGATTTTAGAAGATTTTATGGTTGCTTGCTGAACAATTGGCGATTGTTTCCTATTCCGTTCCTGAAGAATTATTTGAGTAGATTTTCTTTTAGAGCTTGTCTAGATAATTACTGGGGATTCTAGAATCTTGAAGAATTTTTTTTTAAGACTATAGGGAGAAATTGTAATTGTTTTCCATTTGAAAATAAGAAAACCCTAGCTTGATATATCATTTTTCTGATATAAATGGCACCCAAGGCCCAAAGTTCTGGTTCTGAAACCAATACCAGGTTTTTCTCCCAAGATGTTATTGATTTGTTGAAGCCCTCTACTAACAAGAAGCAGGAGGGAAAGGTTTTGTTCTATGGGCCTTTAATCTTGGAAGGGTTAATAGACAAGTAGTGTGCAATTCGAGATACCGAGTTACCATATACTGGGTGGCAATTGTTCTCCAATTGGTTTGGGAACAAGAATTTTTCAGTCCCTTTGTGTAACCCATGGAGGTTGGATTTGGGTAAATTGGTGGTGCCTAATGTTTACATGGATTTAGATCTTCTAATGGACATTATTGGGAGATATGCCCCTGGGCCCAAATTTTCAGGACACACGCTGGTGTAGAAATGATTAAGATAACCAAAGAAGAAATCATAGAGATTTTCGATTTGCACGAATGGGGTCGAGATATGGTTCTTGTGAACCTTGAGGTTTTCAGACAAGAGTA
Source organism: Sequoiadendron giganteum (assembly GCA_007115665.2). NCBI lineage: Eukaryota > Viridiplantae > Streptophyta > Pinopsida > Cupressales > Cupressaceae > Sequoiadendron > Sequoiadendron giganteum. The sequence continues at coordinate 39,461,354 of CM021101.1, forward strand.
TAGAAATACTGAGGGTTTGATCAAAACATCCCTTTTGATACCTCATTTGGTTGTCTCGGGAAGAGGAAAGAATCAAAAGAAGGTAGTGATCGGAAAGAATGAGCCTGAACCTTTTCCTGTGGATTATTTCTCTAGTTATTTCAAGAAGATTGTTTGTGCTTTATGTCAAGTTTTGGGAGTCAGTTTAAAGAGAACCCTGCCTACCAATATTATGTATATGGTTTTAAATCTCCAGCACCTAGGTTTCAATGTGGTATATGATTTTTCCACTTACCTAGTAGAGAAAATGCACATAGGTCTGGTAGCCCTGAAGGAGGGGAAGAATTGGGTTGGATTCCGATGGTTTTCTCTATTAATCCACATGTTTCTGTATAGGGTTCAAGATGTATTTAAAAAAGATATTGAATTAAAGAAGAAAGGAAGGTAGTATTGAAATTCCTATCCAATATTGGAATAGGATTCTTGGCATGCATGATCACAAGTTTGATAATGTAACATTTCATAATGTATTTGGGTCCAAGTTAAGAGAGGCTCTGGTTCGTGACTCCCCAGGGATTCCAAAGGAAATTCATGATTTCTTGAGTCCGATGGAGAGGAGACCTAAATTGAATTTAATGCACAATTGGGGAGACATTATCGCCTATCAGAATACAATAGTTTTCAGGGTTTTCAGCACCAATGTCAACCAAAAGGTTCTGCCAAGGGAGGTGCCCCTTAGAATTGGATTTGTCGAAATCATGAGATAGTTGGCAGGCACTAAAGACCTCCACTTGTCAGTTGAACAAAATAAAGGCTCTTTTTTCCCTGAGTATACATCTTTTGTAGATTTTGTTATGGAAAATGGAGGATGGAATGATTTACACATATTGCTTGTGCCTTATAGGCTAAGGAATGTGCACCCCAGGAATCATGATCCTGAGGGTTTTATCTCTCAAATGAAGGAAAAGCATCAGACTATAGCCTTTTTCCATAATTTCTACTTTCCTTAGGACATCATCAGGAATATTTTTGATTTGGATCTACAAGAGGAGAGAAAGGCAATCTACATTGCCTACTCTAAAATGGTAAAAAGTAAGCAGGAGAGAATACCTAGTTTTAATCCCATTATTATTGCCAAAGATGAGTTTAGCAAGGCGATGTATGCCATTGATAACTTTGAGAGTTTGGTAGGGGTTTTGAAAGATGAAAGGGTTGTGGAAGAAAGGGGAAAATCACAAACTGTCAAGGAGTACCCTGAAGTAAGATTGGAGGAGAGGCCTACTTATCAGCCCCAAAAGTAGATAAAGGTTTTTTATAGATGAAGGGGAAGTAGGGCTGAAGATGTTGTGAAAAATATTGCACCATCTTCCTCAGGGCAGTTAGTGCCAAGTATTGTTGATCTGGATTCTCCTCTGAGGTTTTCAGAGTAGGCTTGCCCACCATCACCGAAGAGGAAAAGGGTTGAAAGAACCAGGATGGTTGATTGTGATGGTGATGAGGATGATGACATTATTGTGACTCCAAATGAAATGCATCAGGAGATGCCATTAGACCCATTTCAAACTGCAACTAGTTCAGGGATGGTTACATTGAGGTTAGGAAAGGATGAAATCAGAGGAATAACAAGTAATGATGATTTGAGGATAGAAGCCTGCAAAGAGTTCATGATGGATGAATCTTTTATTTAAACTAGCACTTTTAAAGACTTTGTATGGAGGGCACATCTCTCACTATATTCTTAGAAGGTGGCACATGAGAGAAGTCTACACCCAGAGCTCCCAGAAAAGGTAATTGAATCTAAAGTCAGGTTGCAAATGGAAGATAAATTCAAAGAAATAACACCAGGGCAGGGCCAAGCATTGGTTAAAAAAATTGGAGTATTGCTACTTCCTGAATGGGATATTGTTGATGTTGTGGTGTTCGATACAATAAGAAGGGATAATAAGCCACTTCTTACAACTGATGAGGAGGCTACATTGGCACTCAAAGGATCAACCTTTAGTGAGGAATGGGATGCTTTGGCAATCTGGTCTCTATCCACTAGGTCTTAAAAACCAATTGTTGCAAAACCATCTGATTTCAGTGGTCACTTGGTTGTGAGAAGAGTTGCTGATACCCCAACCTTGGAAGCTGCTGATATGGTTGTAAATGTTGCCGAATTCACCAGGGCAACTGTTGAATATTTGACCAAGGACTGGGATACTCTGAGAGGCCAATATAATGACATTATTATTGAGTATAATAAGAGTCAACAAAAGGTAGCAGAGTTAGAAACTGAATTGGCTTTATTGAAGCAACAAATGGACACCATGAGTTCTCAGGGAAAAGCCAGTTCTGGGCACACTGTCTTCGATCCACCTGTAGAGCAGTCTCAACCCTCTGCACTAGCACAATATTTGGCTATTGTTCCATATAATATGGGACAAGTTCCTATTGAAATTGAGAGGGCTACAAGCCCAGGAGGGGGACTCTCTAGGGAGAAGTGAATTCATCAAGTTGAGAAGTATAAGGAGATGGTATGGAAAATCCAGGATGCAGCATGGAGAAGCAATGCAGTAATAGTGGACATTGTTTTTAAAATTTTAAATAGAAGGGTCCAGGGTAAGCTAAATAGTGTTCATGCAAATTATGCCTTAATATTGCAAGCACTGAATTTTTTTCCAAAGGATAGATTATTGGCCATCGCATTGTTGAATAGATGGAGCCCCAAAATGGAGAAGTTTAAATTCATGGCAGTAGGAGAAAAATAGCATGGGGATAAATATCCTACAATTATTGAAACATATCAATTTGTCAAAGGAGTTGTTGAGCAGAAGTTTCAGGGATATGCCACCCCTATGGAGTAAAAGATTAAGTTGTTAAATGATATATATGATGGAAAGGACTTGACCCCATTACTGCATATTCTACATAATCAGGACGAAGTCAATCCCCTGCAAGTTTTGAAGGATCAGGTGAACAATATAATGATTGCTCAAACACATGAGATATGCAAAAATGTTGATATTCGCATGCTGGAGAGTACATTGGAAAAGTTGTATTTTTTCGTTAGTTTCTTAGAAAACTTTGATAAAAAGGCCACATCGACAATGGTGAAGTATGCACCTTATCGAAGCAAGGTTGATCAGGTTATGGCTTTCAAGTGGCCTTTCGAGGAGGATTTTGAATTATGGAAAAAGGTGTTCAGTGATGAACTTGAATTATGAATTTTATAGTCGAGAATTGCAACTTGGTCATGTATAATATAGGTCTGGCCTTAGATATTATATTTTAAAAATGCATTCTCCTTTCAACTTCAAGTACAGGGTGCTGAGGTGGAATAAGTACTATAATGGTTAAGTATGCCTTTGATGAAAAGTGAGTGGCCTTTGGAGTGATGTTTTATTTCCTCCATATCAACTAATGATGATTCTTGTCTTATGCTCGCCACTCACATAATGGACTTGTAACTAAATTAGGAATTAGCGGTCCAATTAAAAATGGACATGTGTACTCTTCAGCTTGAAGCTTGTTGGCTCCCTTTTTGTATAAAAGGGAATTATGGGCCGAGGGAGAGGTCTATTCAAATATCCGAAATATGAGAACTAAGAGTCTAGTGATACAAAGAGAATGAATTGTAAGTCCAGGTTTTAAAGTTTTAAGTTAGATTTGAGAACTTAGTTAATCATGGGGTTCTTGAGAATGTTTGTATCAAGCTCATGAATATTTGGAGTTTATTTTCTCTCCTATTGTGATATTTTGCATTGATTATTAATGAAATATTGATCCAAGATGATTTTCATTGATCTTAATTTTTTCTTTACTATGAATTATGTTTAACTATAGCTCTGGTTCAATGGATCGGTTAAATGCTTCAGTTAACAAGTAAGTTCATGCAATATAACAAATAGGATTCATAAAGAAGTAATAAACTAAGATATAGATTTATGGATTGTAATGCGATTGATATAGATCATAAGTGCTTTAGATGAAATTTTCCCTATAGTTTAGTTTTCTCTTTTGGTTCCGTGCGTTGGGATATGGCACTGGAATTTTGATCACATTTTATTCTCTCATGTTTTATGTTATGGCCTCAAGATATTTTATTCAATCATTTCCTATCAGTTTACTTTAGTTGTATTTGCAATTCTCTGTTAACTGGACTTGAGCCTTTTCAAGTTATAGCCAATTTCTTGGCAGATTTCATCCTTTTAGAATTATGGGGAATCTATATGTAGCTTATCCAAGTGCAAATGAATTGTTAAATTTTGTATGGTAAGAACATATTTTAGGGAATACCCTTCTAGATTTTACAAAGTGCGAAGTGTAGGAGAATTAGCCTTATCGCTATTCTCATCAAGTTGGCCATACATTTCCTAGAACTTTTATTATTGGATGTGGAAAATTCTTAGAAGCTTTCGGGATAATACGTTTGGGTTGCAGTAAAAAATGCCAACACCTACCATAATTAGCCATCATACATCCCTATCATATTTGAGTCCACTTATCCACCCTTCTCCTTTTGATCTTGATGAAGACATAGGTGTAAAAATGTTGAAACATGGCTTTTGAATATCTTTTGACATACCTCATCTTTATAAACCAAGCTTATCATTATCTTATTGTCATAATATTTTTCATGACAAATCCTAAGTATTGTATCTAGAATGGGGCATGTTATTCCTATGCAACATAGTCTTTGGAGATCACATCCTTGCTCTCTTATGATGCAAACATCTTTTCCATCCATCCATCTATCATGAGCCTTTCATCCCTTATCCTATCACCCACCCTTGCACCTAGACTTGGTTTTCCCCTTGTCATTGGTATCTAGCACAAAGGCCACCCAAATTTTTGTCCATTGACACCTCAAAACATGTCAAAAATCCAAAAAAAATCATAAAATATCAAAAATCCAAAAAAAATCAAAACATGTCAAAAAAAAATCCCAAAAAAATCATAAAATGTCAAAAAATCCAAAAAAAAAAAAAAATACCAAAAAACACAAAAAATACAAACATCCAAATAACTTTCAAAAATAAAAAAAAACAAACTCAACATTCATCACATCAGTCAAATTAGGAAAACATTGTTGCTTCTGTCAAATAAGTCAGACAATGTCAATCTCCTCACACAAAGTTAGCTTTCATCAGACATAGTCACACTCAAACGTAAGACAGTCATCAAAACGTCTACATTCAAATCATGCTCCAATAGTCATTATACTCCAATCGGTCATTAAGTTAAACCTAGACAACATAGTCTAGTCAATCATCTAGTCCTATTAGTCAAATTGCCAAAACAATGTCAATCTAATCACTCTTTGGTCCTCTCCAAGATGTGTCCTTCTTGGACTTGGATCTCATCAAAGTGTCATTTGTCTTTTCAGGGTGCGTCCTTCCTAACCTTAGGCACCATCAAACTGTCAAACTATCAAACCATCATGCAAACAATATTTGGCAAGCAAATATTGGTAAACACATTGAATGGTTGTTGATTTTTCTGGTCTATTTTGTCTCTTGGTCATGTTATTAGCTACTTCAAGGATGTCTCATGAAGGATTTAGAGATGCGATTACGTCCCATGACCTATTTTCTCTGACTATTATCTGTGGATTGTCTTAGCAAAATGACTGGGGCAACTTGGCCCTTAGTATGAGCTAGAACATTCCTTCTCTGCGACTGTCTGTTTTGCAAGTGGATGACCTTGCACACCTTGGTCTATGTCATACCATGGTGTTTGTTGTCTATTTGTGTCATTTTACCACCCAATGATGATTAGTGCAGAGTCTTGTCTGGAAAAATATGCATCTTTAAAGTTGTCTCCACTAAACATCCATATCCTCCACACAAGCATTTCTTCTATACCGCTCATCTATTTTCCTCTTATCCATTTCAAGAGCATACCTATGTTCTTCCAACCTGCCTATCCTCTCGAGGGGGCATCATCATCCCACTCTTATTTCTTTATCATCCTTATCTATCTTTCCTATATACTTTTGTCTTTCATCTTCTAGTCTTCTCATCCATTTCGAGAGCACACTCATGTCCTTTGAATCAAACTGTCCTCTCGAGGGGGCATACCGCAAACCTCCTCGTCATTCTTCCTCATTCCTATTTTGCACTGGGGCATATTTTTGACTTATTTTCTTTGCCACAATGCGACATGCTACATTATGACAAAGAGGGGCAAATGTAGACACATAAAAATGGCCTAGACCTGCAAACCACATTTTTCTATATCATGCTTCATCTCAACATAATTAAAATATTTAATTATGTCCTATTATCCTATAGTCCAATATCAACTATTAATTAAATAATTCTTAATTATTTAATTAATTCACATCTTTTACTCCTCCTGGCTATTTAAATAAATAAATTACATTTATTATTTAAATACATCGCTAAATGCTTATGTCACTCTATAATTAAATAAATTCCTAAATTTATTTAATTATTTTTAGTCCATTACTTCCTCCTAATTATTTAAATTTATTTAATACATCATTAATTATTTATGTTTGCTCATAATTAAATAAATTCCTATCATTTATTTAATTATTATCCTCTTCAACTTTCTTTTTAATTTTAAATAAAATCATATTTAAAATTACCCACTTTCTAATTTTCCTCCACAATTGAATAAGTTTAATTATTAAATTATCTTTTTGATTTTCTTTCTAAATTTAAATAAAAGCATTTTATTTAAATTGGCAATTTTTCTCTTTCCAAGTAAATAATTTTAAATTATTATTATTTACTGTTGCATGAATTCAACATTTTGGAATTAATTTAAAATATTAATTTCAAAATAGCATTTCTCTCCACAAATTAAGTTATTTCTAAAATAACTTGATTTTCTAACTCATCCTTTTTCTGCTTGCTAATTCTCATCTCACTATCATAATTATTCTCCTTCTTTGATTTAATTTCTTAAATTAAATCTTATCCACTCAATTTTAATTTTCCCTAATTTTGCCCTAAACCTAGTCTATACTACAACTTTCAATCTTGGCATTGATTAAGACATCTTATTGACATCCAATCTCAACCGTCAATCCAAATCAGACCTTTCCTATAAGTAAACTCTCTCATAATCTATTTGGGGGTTGATTCTTCAAGTGTCCTTATGCTGTCAAAATCATTCTTGTTTTCATCAATTTCTATCTATTATCATCTATCTTCATCCACACATATTATGCAAGAACATGATTCTAGTGTGAGACAACAATCTTCAATATTTTTCTAGTCACTTGTCATAGGCTTATTATTGCACACTCAAATCTGAGGGCGATTATCATATTCAAGAAAAATGGAGAAGAGAAATGGAGGTGAATCAATGGTAGCATGAAGATTTGGTAATATTGTTTTATATTTTATGTCTTTATGCTCATCTGTGCTTCATTGTTTATTAGGGTTTGATTTATATGCTTTATTGCATTCACCTTAATATTTCATCCTTGATTACACTTGGTATCTACCACTATAAAACATTTCCTCTCGACCTACACAAAGAACCTCTCTCATGTAATCACCAACAATAGTACCCTCAACTATCCTCTGTAATCTGTTAGTGGTGGTTTGCGCCTACTCTACAATCTGTCTAGCACTATCCCTCTTTGTTGTCAATGTGGCAATCTGCATTTGTGTAGCTGCATACTATCACTATACCTGCACAAGAGCTTGTGCCTGAGCCTAGGCCTAGGTTTGCATCTAAGTCTGAGTCTGAGCTATTAAACCTCGAGCTTGTACTAGTTGCCCCTGCAAAGTCTATAATTGCACCTAAAGACTGACAATCTAAGTCAATTGGTGTTGGGAAGGCACCCTAATATGCACACACTACCTAGACAGTGCTACCATCGATCACCTCTTATGAGGCACCATAAGCTCTCATACATCCACATCACCCTCATCTCCACTTCTGTTGTAATCACCCCCACTATAATCCCCCTCCTTACTACTATCATCACCCTCATTCTCATCACCACCACCTCTGCCATCATCACCACCATCATCCTCCTCCTACTCATCATCATTGTCCTCCTCCTCCAAAGGTAAAGGCATTAGCTCATCCATAATGGTAATCCATGGAAAGGGATGTAGTACAAGATATGCTCCATAATTAGGAGTGACTGGTGCCTCGATGATGTCTGGTCGAATGTCCCACTGTAAAGGTTGTAAAGCCTAGAACTCTTGAACTGTGACATCATACAAAAGGTAAGGTCCCCAATCTGCCACATCAATCTATCAACGACCATAATGAGAAATTCCCTGGGGCATGCCCTAAACAATTCCATATTGTTTGAGCACTCTCCTCAATAAAAATATCTCCAATACAAACTGAATCTGACCAATCAATATCATCGACTGATAGAGTTATGGAAACTAAATATCATCATCCCAATGCTCGCAGTTGAGCTAAGATCACCATATGATGGCCTCAACATCATCCAACACTCATCTCCAATTCTCTAACTTACCCAGTCTAGGTTGAGTAAGTCGACTTGTATAAATATGCACGTATGGCCTCATGGTTGTTCGTTGTCTCACCATAACTAGACGAGTAACAACAATGTGTTCCCATGCCCACACCTATAGTAAAGTGATCCCTACTGACAAACTATGACCTCAGAGGTAGATAACTAAATGCAAATCATGATAAAGGTGGGCAATCATGCACATGCCCCAAGCATATCTCATCTGATGAACTATCATACTCTCCAAACAACAACCTCAACCAACATAAAGTCCCTTTGACCTACGATCAGGACAAAGGAACCCTCCAATAAATCTAGCAAGTACTGAAGGTAGAGCGACATAGGCATCCACCATCTCACGCCATAAGATTTCATAACCACTAATCTTGTCATCCTAAAATACTCTAAGGAGAGCATCATTCCACCTTGCTCAACAACATCATGTAGTACAAGGTCACCTACAACTGGAATCCTCAAAATCCGTCATACGTCCTCGAGGGTGATGGTCATCTCACCAATAGGAAGGTAGAAAATATTATGCTCACTATGAAATCTCTCTACTAAAGCTGTCAAAAACCTTGATTAATCCTAATCTGGGGCATATCTAAGAGAGAAGCCAAACCACAACGCATAATCAACGCATATCTCAGGCTGCACTAGCTACGGTATCAAATCAAATATCCTCAGAAACCTCTCTCGAACCTGGAGGTTCATCAATGCCTCCTATCAACATGAAATGTTTGAAGTCAGTAATCTATGTCAATTTCACAAACATCAACCAGCCTATCAAATCTAAATAACTCTGGTGAGACTTTGATCAAATCTCGTGAACGACCATCAATCAACCTCACCTAGATCATAAGGTCATCATCTGTTTATTATTGTACCTTGCCTATCATGAGGTCAATTAAAAAAAATCAACCTCACCTATCATGGGGTTTATCAATAAAAAATAATTATTCCTTGCCTATCATGAGGTTAATTATTGTCAAACAGTCATCAAATCTCGACTATCATGAGGATGAACATCATTTACTTTACAGAGATCATCAATCATATCAAACATAAGGCTGGCACGATAAAAAAATGACAACATCAAGGAAAAAATTGACAAAATTTCATCATTCTGATATTGATGCGGTAAAATAATCTATGCACTATTTCATTCAGTCAACATGCCATTTTAGGTGGTCAAATCGCTAAATTATCCCATGTGCCATTTTATCTAACCTATGTGCTCTTTAATTTTTCCTATGCGCTAAAGCAACCTATGCGCTAAAATATCCTATAGACACACTAAAATAGTTCACTTAGGTGCTAATCTATGCACTACATCGGTCCCTCTATGTGCTAAAATAATTCAAACTTTAAAAAACTAAATAAAAGCATGAAAATCGAAAAAGCACAAAAAATGAAGAGGTAAAAGGGAAAATACTGGAGGTCCGTACACTACCGGGCGGTTGTGTCGGCGCATGTGCTCGAAATGATGAGTATGATAAGGAAAAGACATTTTGATCAAATTGCTAAAAATCACTCTCTCACAACTTTGAAAACTCAAATGCACAAATGATTTAAAAATTACCTATTTTTCACTTTTTATAGAGTGATTAAGCGGGATTTTTATGGGTTTTATTTAATTTATTTACTGGGAGATTAATTCAACTTCTTCAGAGGGGCATTTTCAGAACTTTTTGTTAGGAGATAAAATTATTTAATCATCAAATTATTATCAAATCAACAGAAAATCATAAAAAATTTAGAAAAAAATAAAAAATTCATCAATTTATCTCCCAAGGGGACATATATTCATCATCAATTGAAAATCAATGTATGCGGCACATCTAGGAAATACTGAAAAAATTCGTCAATACAGCAGCAGCAACAAAATTTTCTTCGAACCAATGCGTAAACACACCACTTCAAAGAGGGGCAAAATGTATACACCTAAAAATGGTCTGGATAATATAATTAATTAAATACAACTTATTTGATTAATTACCCTTAAATTCCTCTACTATTAAATAAATAGAAATATTTATTTATATACTTCACTTTTAATTCTTCTATTGTCGTCTTAATTATTTCTTCTTAATTTATTCATTTATCCTATCTTAATTAAATAAGAAAAATTCAATAGTTTGCATTATTTGATTATCTACTCATGTTTCCTCTAAATTAAATAAAGATATCCTAATTTTTTTATTTAATTATCATATCCCTTTTAATTAAATAAGAAATAGTCAAATATTTGTTTCATTTAATTAAATATCTTCTTTTTTTTTGCTAAATTTGAATAAATCCAAAAATTCAAATAAAGGCATAAAGGAAATTTCCCCTATTCACTCACCAATAAAATTAGATATTTTATATCTAATTAATTCAATTGGCATTCATGGGAAAACTTTGGAGACAAATTGGAGACAAATTGGAAATCAATCTCTGAATCTCCTTCCTTTGATATTTCCTATCATCTGGCATGATGTTTTCCTGGGGAGGAACGATCCCCATGATTAGCTTAAGCTTCCTCATCCTTCACCATTCAATCCTCAAGATCAAATATAGACCTTTTTTAGGCTACTTCTTCACAAATATGTTGTTGGGAGATCGATAAATACAACCATTGTCTACAGGAAAAAGATCCCCAGTTTATGCAATCTTACTTTGTAAAAAATATCATTCAACAATTAGCATATCATAGCAATCATAATCATGGTTTCTTATTTAGCTACATTTTATTTTGTTGTAGCTTCATTTATTAAGATTCATGTCAATTTAGTTTACAATATCATCAATATCATTTGGAAATTATCATATAGGACTAGTTTCCTACATTTTGACAACTTCTCATTCTCTAGATTGTCATTTTAATAGTCACAGCGCTTACTCAATCTGAGAACCACAATGATTTAATAAATCTTTAGAGATAGAGAGCAATATGATGCTTTCAATGGATTTTTGGCCTTCAATAGCTTAAATTGTTGATTAAATTATTGATATAATGTCATATTAAGAAGTGTTATTTAATTATTTTACTCATACTTATTCCACACTTACAAAAACTATATTAGCAATGATTCCAAATTACTTTGTAGCAGTTCTCAAGGCTCCAAAATTAGTTGTTGATTAGATTGAGAGGATAATCAGGGATTTTTTTATGGAAGGGGAATATGAATGGGGTGAAGAAGTTCCATTAATTTCTTTAGATAGCATGACCTCTAAGAAACTCAAGTGGGGTAGGTTTGCACAATATATCTAAAAGAAACATGGCCTTTGGGGGAAAATTGATATGAAAAATGTTTACGAAATCATATTCTAAATGGTGTAAAATAATGCAGACCAAGTATCTAGATAGCCAAAAATTCACAAGAACGTTCACTATTTCCAATCCCCTTGATGGCTCAACCATGTGGAACTTTATGGTTTCATGTCAGAGAGTTGTTACTTCATACATTTCTTGGGAAATGCAATTTTGGAATGAATCTAGGAATGGATACCTCCTAAAGGACATCCAAGAACTACAACCAGCTATACCAGTTTTATCTCATTCATAGGGCAGTAGGTTAATTGACTATGATTACTCAATAAATGAAGTAACTTGTAGAGTATGTTGGAGGGATTTTTCCCAAACAAAGATTACACTGGCTCAAGAGAACCTAATTCAAAGTATTTTAGTAGAGAGGTTGTTTTTCTAACAAGAAAACCCGACCAAATCATATGGCCCCCCTCCAAAGATGGATGTTATTTAGTTAAGAAATGGTATAAGGCTCTTCTTAGGAAAGAAGTCCAAATTCATTCTCAAAGAGCTTTCTCTTTTTGCTAAAACAACATGATATTACATAAAGTAGGTAGCTTCGCATGGTTAGTGATAAGAAAAAGGGTGTTGGAAAGTGATAGGCTAACTAAATTACACTTTGTAGAGCCTTTCAAATGTGTTCTATGTGGGAAAGTTCCTAGGGATGTTGACCATCTTTTTCTATAATTTCCATATGCCCAACTCTATTGACAATTTATTTTATAGAAATTAAGCTTTCTTGCTCCTTTTCCAAATATAGTCTGAGATCTTTTTTTATCTTGGCTAGTGTTATATAAATATTATTTGTTTGCATGCATTTGGTGTTTAATTCTAGCTACAGTAGTCTAGTCTATCTGGTGGGAGATAAATAAGTGCATCTTTAGAAATGTATCTTCATCAATGTAGAATGCTCAAGGTCTAATAGAAAAATCAGTAACATAAGTAGTGAATGCATATGTTCAAAATCATAAAAGTGTTCAATCTCTTTTCACATCATGGGATGATAGTATTCTAAGGAGTTGGAAAGACATATTTTTACCCTTCAAAGGAATTTTGTGACAAGCTCACAAGGAAAGGATTGATAGGATTTTGGTTAAATGGAAACCCCCATCTCCAGACTACTTTAAACTAAATTTTGATGGAGCATCAAGAGGGAACCCAAGTGTTTCAAGCACATGGGTGTGTATTTGGGATTCTTGTGGAGAATTAAAGGGAACCAAATAATTTTTTATAGCTTCTTGCATGAATAATGTGGCAGAATATTTGACACTCCTACATGGTCTAAAGCTTGAAACCTGCATCTAGGTATAACTTTCATTCATGTGGAGGGTGATTTTTTAATAATTATAAATGCATGTAAGGAAATATTTTTTCAAAATTGGAATTTGCAATATATTCTAGAAAATGTTTGGTCATTGTTAGAAAAGTTTCATTCTTTCTAAATTTTGCACATATCGTGAAGGGAATAGGTTAGTAGATCACGTTGCAAATATGGGATATCAAAAGAAATAAGTGGCCATTTTAGATGTTAGTATGGTTAAACCATTTACAATTTTAGCTAAGTGAACCACCAAAAAGACACACTTTTAGGAAAGAGGATTCCTCAATTAGACTCCTAGGGTTTTTCACCTAGGAGCTAGGTTTTGAAAATGGCTCTCTTTCACACTAATGATATGATTTTGGGTGAGTTCATTCAAATATTAGGGTTTGGTATGTGCGTGTGTGATTTAAATGTGCCTAAGTGTAATTATCTAAATGCTAGAAAGTGATAAAAATGATTCAATACTAATGCTAAACTTAGAGAATGAGCTATGCTAGAAAACCCGTTGTGATACATAAACAATCTAAGAAACATAAACAAATTGTTATAGAAACAAATAAAAATAAAGGGGTGCACTTGAAATTTAGTTGCAGATTGGAAAAGTGGTTTGAAATGCTATTGGTGCTAAAATTTTGGCATATTGGGACACTTACGCCATTCTCGGCGACCTAGTCCCAGATCTGGAAAAATTCATCGAAGCCTGTTTCAGCCAAATGGGTATCCAAATCTATAAAAACTTTCAAAAAATAGGTTTAGTGGTACTAGGTCACAATTGTTGGTGAATTAGTCCTCTTTTGAATCTCTAAAAATATTGAAGTGGAAATGGAGGCCCCCGATCTGCACTTCGGTTCTTGGTAGGTGTTTGGTTTAGATTTTGTAGAAAATGGGCTAAAAGAGGTCTCCAAGCTTCAACTAGGTCTTTGTTGACTTGAATGACTTTGATGAGTTGGAAAAACCTTTTGAGCACCCTTCTCCTTGAATAACCTGCATACAAAAACCTACAAATAACACATGCAAAGAGGAGACAAAGGGTATGGGTTAGAGAATAGGGGTTTCCTTTAGTCAAACCTTAAATGATGAAATAAAATAGGAAAGGAAATATGATTGAATAACATTTAAATGTAAACACTCACCAAACCATTGTTGAAGAAGTTTGAAGACATGCAAGAACTAGTTCTAATGGATGATGTCTAAAATGCTTAGTGCTTGAATGCTTGCTTGAGTGCTTGTGAAGATGAAAATGATGTTAGGGGGGGAATGAAGGTGAAAACCCTTATTTATACAAGATATGCCCTAATTTACCAAAAATAATGTTGGAATGATGGATGCATAGGCATCCTTGATGAAGCTGCAATGCAATCTTCAATGGAGGACCTTTGCTAGGAAGAAATATTCAACCACAAAGAAAGTATGATAATGAAATTCAAATAGAGATTCTATTATTATCTATCAGATTGATACATAGATGGATAGATGGATTACAAAGAGTACATATGCCTGATTATATAGGCAAGTGCCAAACCTAGAATGAAAAGGATGTTGCCAAGTGTTCAAATCACACTTCATGTGACAACAAGATGGAGATAAGTTCTAGAAAGGAATCTTATCTCAACATCTTTATTAAATGATTAAATGCAATTTAGGACTAATATGATTATTTAAAAATGAAGTTAACTTATGCTAGTGTAATAAATAATTAAATACACTAACACCCCCCATAAGTGCAACTTAGGGAGACTAGATATGCATGCACCTAAAACTAAGATGAATGCAAGAAAGCATGAATGGGTCCCAACAATAAGGCCTGATTAGGTACCCATGTACAAATGCAATAATGAGGTAGAGAAGAAAATCCCAGTGGGACAACCTCCCCTACAATGAGATGACTGCAGCAAAGAAGCACTGGAAGAACATTGTGGAGTAACACTGGAACTGAAATCCGACAAGCAAGGAAAGATACTTCTATCTACAAGAAACCATATCAGAATCATAATAATGCAATAGCAGACCCGATGCCATAGAGCACTCGAAAAACACCAAAGTAGAACAACCCTAGAATCCATAAACTAATAGTAGATGATAGAATGATGACAGAATCTAGAAGTCGTGAATCTCGATGCCGATGTCAAACTGAGACTAAAATTTTTCCATGAGAACAAGTACCATAAAGACTTGAGAACATTAACCGCAAATTTAGTGGCCCTCAAACTGAGATGGATCCGATGTGGATCATTAAACATAGGCTCTCAATCGAAAGTGTGAACCAAAAGAAACCAGATTATAATCCATGAGATTTGTCATCAAAACACAATGAGATCAAAGTGCATGCACACTCTAATTAGATTATTATGCAAGAAACCCCCTTGATGGAACTTTATATCAATTCATTTATTTCAATACCCAATGATTGCAAAATGAGAGAATGCCTAAATATGCATAAACAGAAAATAAAAAAGAGTGCATGCACAAACCAATGTTCACATCTGCCTCCATGATGAAAAATAACCTCAAATTTGTGTAGATCACCAAATCTGAAAAAAATGGCCTACACCACTATGAAGTGCTCGAAAAAAGCTTTCCATCAATAGCTCGTTTGCTAGAAACAGACATCGTGGCCAAAAGTTATGAATTTGTCAAAAAAACTGAATTAAGCCTGCAGGAAACGGGTTTTCTAGCAAAAACGTTTATTTCTAATTTGATTTCTAGAAAATCTACTCACTGTTTGTAGACAAAAATATAAACCTCGAAATATTTTGATGCTAGAAATAAAACCCAGAAATCATTTTTTGATCCAACAAGGAGAAGATGAAATTTTTTTTTTTTTTTAACCTTCATCCAGAAGAAAAATGACGCCCGACGCCTTTTAGACTGTGATTTTTTCCAGATCCGTATAAGATATGCAAAATCTAAAAGATACCTAGTTCAGAATTCGATGCTGGCTACAAAACCCAGAAATCGTTTTTCCTGCAAATGAGTGAAAACTGGATTTTTGAAGCAAATATGATGACGGTTTCCAACGAATCTCACTAGCCAAACTTTTTTGATCCTGGGATGAACCTTCACTAGAATCGCTCTGATACCATGTTGGAATGATAGATGCATAGGTGTCCTTGATGAAGCTGTAATGCAATCTTTAATGGAGAACCTTTGCCAGGAAGAAATATTCAACCACAAAGAAAGTATGATAATGACATTCAAATAGAGATTCTATTATGATCTATCAGATTGATAAATAGATGGATTACAAAGAGTACATATGCCTAATTATATAGGCAAGTGCTAAACCTAGAATGAAAAGGATGTTGCCATGTGTTCAAATCACACTTCATGTGACAACAAGAAACCCTAACCAACTACCTAGGGAATGATAACAAAATGGAGATAAGTTCTAGAAAAGACAACTCATCTTCTAGAAGGGAATCTTATCTCAACAACTTTATTAAATGATTAAATGCAACTTAGGACTAATATGATTAATTAAAACCGAAGTTAACTTATGCTAGTGTAATAAATAATTAATTATACTAACAAATAATACATGATGGGCCAAAAAGTAGCGATATGTAAGTGATATGATGGCCCATGTGGCTAACGACTTTTTTTACCCAAAATTGATGAAACAAAAAAGTTTTTTAAAGGAGATTCCATGCTTTCCACCAACACAAAAAAAAATTATTTAGAATTTAATAAATAATTATTATTCTTTTTCTATTTGAATTATGACTAATGTCTTGATTGGTAGGTTGATTGAAAAAAATCTATAGCTTTCAAACAATATCAAATTTTTTGAATCCAAAAAATGTGTCACATTCTATCCTTTCCATACTATATGATTAACAAAAAAAAATTCATAAAGTTTTGACCAAGTTAAGGTGGTCAAACATACGAGTTTTTATATTTTTCAAAAGTTGTAATAAAAGATTCATAATTAATTATTTACTTGGAATTTTTTTATAAAAGAATATGCATCACATCGAGACATGATCCCTCTACTTATATCTAAAATATTATAATTTTTATTTATCATTTTACTATGGTTAGGGTGGTCAGACAGACACCTACTTCTTAATTTTTCCCTTAAATTTAAGTACTACTGCATTGAAATTTCAAATTTTCACTAGATAGATTTTAAAAACAAAAAAAAAACCTAGTAGTTTAGAAACTACATTCAATTTGCTACATATTCTATTCTTACATTTTTTTGAAATATTATAGATAACTTATTCAATTTTATATGTCAAGTTGCCTAACTTTGATTTTCTGAATTTTTATTGCCACTTAAGTGCCTATTTTTTCCATGATGATCCTACACATACCCACCGATCTTAGGGCTTTGGAGGCAAATTACTGTTAGGTTTTTGTTTTAATTTTGAATTTTATGCCAAAAGGGACTAGGTCTCCCAAGGTGGCACCTAGTCCACTTGGACAAATTCAAGTGGTGGTCAGGAATTAAGTGGTGTTAAATGATGATTATCAGGCTTGCCTCCCGAAACACACTTAAGTTGGACCTAATAGTAAATTAAGGGACAAATTTATCATTAAAAAGGGTTAATTTATTAATGACAATCCTAGGAAAGTGTGAAAATGGCTTACAACACTTTACAACACTTTTACACAAGGCTTGAAAAGGGGTAAAAAAGGGTTATTTAGGTGAATTGTGTTGAAATGGTCTAAGAAAAGTAGGAAGATGTGTTACAACACTTCACAGCACCTTTATAAAATACCATTAGATTGTTGTTGATTTGCAAGCGTTCAAGGCCTAATGCCACATTATAGCATTAGATCGAAGCAAAACAAGGCCAAAATCCAAGGGAAAAGGCCCAAATGAGTGAAAAAGAGTCAAAGGCTACACTTTTTGGTGACACATTTAACTCCTAATTTAGTGAGAGGATGAACTTGCTTCAAACTCACACTAAAGTAGTTGAATCATTCATGTCGAGAGGGATCCAATGTATTCATGCTAGTAAGGTGAGATGACATCAATCGAGAGGGATGATCAAGCCCTCAGGATCAAGATCACATAATAAAGTGATGTGAAGGAGTGAAGAGAGAAGGAAAGTCGGATCAAGCTTCAACCATTTTTCTAGCTAGTTGTGGATAAGATCTAAGCTATTTGTCCGAAAGGAAAGTGTACTCACTCTAGGGTGATGAGAATTTTGGTTGTCTGCTAGATAAGAAGGCCCAAGAGGGTGAGAAACATAAGCTCGGTTGGTATGCACTCACGCACACACAAAGGTGGCTATGGGGAAAGTCATGCCACTAGTTGGGCTTCCCGCTCAACCATACCAAAGTTATACCTCCTGATAACTTTGATAAGGTGCCACAAAAGATAAGGGTTCATGGTTCATGAGACAAGCAAAGCCTAGAATTCTTAGAACTCATGAACAAGTGCAGGATGGCAGTGCATGCATGCAAGTTGTGCTATGCAAGGTGGCCATATATGCAAAATGCAATATCTAAAATTAAAAAGAATAAAATGAAAAAGGGATGTTTGAAAGAGTTTTATTTAGTTCATGTAAGGTCTTTGACTTAGGTACCATTGTGTCTAATGTCTCCAAGAGAGGACTAATCAAAGAATAGAAAATTCACAACATAGGGGATGCAATGTGTCGCATCAGTCCACTAAGAGGAATGTAATATGCTAAGATAGGTCACTTTCGTGAAGGAAATTACACCCAATATCATTCAGAAAGTGAGAGACTCATCATATGAAGTAATAAGGCTGCACTAGGAACTAGAAAAAGAAAATGCAAAAATAAATAGTGCTAGTGAATGCCCCCACTTTAAGGGAATTGTGAAACACCGTACTATGAGCAATTACTTTAAAGTAGAGAAGTGAAAATGCAGAGAATAAAGAAGGACATTAGAGCCAACTTGGAAATCCCTATTCCAAGTGATATGTTTCCAAGCAAGGCCATGCCATGGAAAGGATAGTATGTCACATGTGAGTTAACTTAAGAAATGTCATCCACATCCCAAGCTTTCTCTTGTATGTTGATGGAAGGTTAACGACTAGTCAAAAAAGGAAACAAAAGGTGACATACAAGGTCAGGGATAACTAACCTCTTTCCCCCATTGAGTGCAAGACAAAGGTGAGCCAAATAGGATGAAGGCATGTATCAGTGAGATGAATTAGGTGCTTCCACACAAGGAATAGCACCACACTCCATGAAATGTTTGAAGTTGATTGTTTGAAGATTTAGATGAAAAAGGAGAGAAGGGAGGTAACCCTAGATCTTACTTGAAAGAGTATGATATATTAGTTTGCGGCATGTGTACATTGCATCCATGTGTAGGAGGGAGAGTGTGTCCGATACCATAACAATATTCCAAGTTAAATGAAGGGAGTTTGTGCTTCTGAGAAGGATTGGTTTCTGTACAAGAACACAAATCATTCTTAGTGTTATGTGTTGTTCCCTCATGATGGATGGGAGTTATATATCCCCCATCACCACCATGGGGTAATGTTATTGATGTAGAACCAAGTTGAGCATATAAAACATAGGGTTTTTTTGGTTTAGGTTGTGCGATTTCACACTCTCCTTTAAAGGGAGGAATAAGACCCTAATCATTACTAGAACTTGTATGTGAAAATAAATTGTTTGCATATGACTCTTTGGACCAAGAGGGTGAGATTTTGGATTTTTTATTGAAAGGAGGTGTAGAATCTAATGACCCCCAATTATCACGAAAGAGTTTTGTTGTAGCTAAAGGATTAGCATCAACTTGTATAATTTTTGATCTAGGAATGAAAGGATTAGGGGAGTTGGAAAATTTGTGATTAGTTGATTCATAGCTTCATTCATCTACATCAACCACGTATATCTTGTTATTTTACTCAAATTTCATTGTACGATGAAGGGTAGACAAGACTCCTTTCATAGCATGAATCCATGGTCTCCCTAGGAGAAGGTTGTATGGAAGGGGTACTTGCATGATATGTATAGAGGTAGGCAACACTACAATTCTGACGTCAATAGGTAATATGATCATTCCTAGTGGTTTCCTATTAACATTGTCGAAGCCACGAATATGAACATCATTAAGTTGGATGAGATTTTTTTCCATGCCATGTTTTTTGAGGAGGTCCATGCTACAAACATTAATTTTCGCTCCATTGTCTATGAGAGTGTACCTGACTAAAGTTTCATTAATGATCACCTTTATCATCAAGGGATCATTCTTGTTTTAAATCTCAAGTGAGGGTAATTCATGTTTATGGAATGTGATTTTGGATTGGGTTACTTGCATGGGATGAGAGGATGGTGTGACATTATTCAATTTTATGTAAGATTAGATCTCCTACATCTCTATTTGCAACATTTCTTGAAATAGAAATTTTAATGTAGGTGAAAGTTGAATAAGTTTCCATAAAGATATATCAGCAGGAGTCTTTCTAAGGTTCTCAACACTAGGGAACCTAAGTTGAGAAAAGTGTAATGGCATAGGAGTGATGTGTGATCCCCTATATGTTTGAGTCACTAAGTTACAACTTAGTAGCTGCAAAACATTGTTAAGATTAGATTGCATCATGGATTTGAAGATATCTCTAAGTTGTTTGTGTGATTCACTAATGGGAGGGGACTTATGAGGTTCACTAATTAGAGGAGATCCAAATTGTGTCGTCATAACCTCAAGAATATTGTCTTTATGTTCATGACTTGTTAGTGAAGGGGATACAAATGTAACTTGATTATCTTCACCTAGGGAAGGTTTAGTGTTTGAGGGATAGGTGTCAAGATTCACATGTTCTAGCACAATGATATTCTCCCTAGGAGGAGTGTTTTCAGGAGAACTACAAGCCAAATGTTCATCACATTTAAAGGTTGGTTCTTCTAAAGGGACTTCGTCACAAATAGGGTAATGATCAATGGTGAAATTTTCTTTCTTAATAAGGGGTTCCCTAGGAGAAGGGGGACAAGGAAGATACTCATGACTTTCATTGATTGCATTTTCTACCAAAAAAGTATCCTCTTCACCACTAGGAGAGATACTAGGAGAAGGATAAGTGTTATTGTCATGATCCCTTATGGTGGTGTTGTCTTGTTTTCTGAGAGAGGTAAGAGGAGAGAAACAACTAGAATTCTCATAATGCTCATTAATTGGTTCTTCTAACACACCAAAATATCTTATTCGCTCATAGGGGAGATATTAGGAGAACTAATATGATTGTTAGGAATGTCCAAGGTTTTATTCTTTATCACTAAAACACTCTCATAGGGAGAAGGTATGGAAGGTTTCCTAGCATATCTATATGTGTACCATACTAGAATTGTTTGAAAAAAAATAAAAAATACATGTAAGCATTGCATAAAATGTTTCAGCAATATGATCAATGTATATGCATAGATACAAGACATTTTTATCCAATATATGCTAAGTTTTTAGAATCTAAAAAATATAGATGAAAGAAAGAAAAGTAATTTTATCAAACTTAAGCAAATTTTTGTGAATGTAAACATTGTATAAGCAAAAGTGAAAAGTACGTTTATCAATGTTAAGCACAATTTCAGAAATGTAATCATTTTCAGATCTAATGATGAAGGTATATCAAGAATGACTACGCTAAATTGATGGTTTTGAGTTAGAAGCATAAAGCCTATGTTTATGAAACTTTCCAGACTTATAATATATGATACTAGGAGTCTAAGAAAGCAAAGAAATGAGGTTTTTGATGCTGTAATAGGCAGTTATAAATGTGAACTGGGACTAAGTCGCCCAGAATGGCAAATTAGTCTCAATAGGGATTTTTTTTAAATTTTTTTAGTGTTTTGATTGGTTTTGATTTGTCTCAGGCTATATGATGCAATCCTAAGATGCAAATATAGAATTTAGAAATTTTCAATGAGAATATATATGCAAAAATGCAAGCTAATATGAACTTTTTACTAATGCACTTTTTGGGAGTCCTAAAATTCAAACAATGCAAAACCCTAATGCAATGCAAGCTTTTCATAGGATGCAAAAATAGAAATTGAGAAGTGTTCTAAAGATGGGTTCACCAAAATGAACCACCAAAAAGATATGCTTTTAGGGAAAGAGGATTCCCCAATTAGGCTCCTAGGGTTTTTCACCTAGGAGCTAGGTTTGGAAAATGGCTCTCTTTCACACTAATGATATGCTTTTGGGTGAGTTCATGATTAGGGTTTGGAATGTGTGTGTGTGATTGAAATGTACCTAAGTGTAATGATCTAAATGCTAGAAAGTGATAAAAATGATTGAATACTAATTCTAAACTTAGAGAATGAGTTATGCTAGAAAACTCATTGTGATACATAAAAAACCTAAGAAACATAAACAAATTGTTACAAAATAAAAATAAAAATAAAGGGGTGCACCTAGAATTTAGTTGCAGACTAGAAAAGTGGTTGGAAATGTTGTTGGTGCTAAAATTTTGGCCTACTGGGACACTTATGCCATTCTGGGTGACTTCGCCCTAGATCTGGAAAACTTCATCGGAGCCCATTTCGGCCAAATGGGTATCCAAATCTAAAAATCTTCTTAAAAATGGTTTATGGGGACTAGGTCGCTATTGTTGGTGACTTAGTCCTCTTCTGAATCTCTAAAAATCTAGAAGTGGAAGTGGAAACCATCGGTTCACACTTTGGTTCCTAAAAGGTGTTTGGTTTAGATTTTGGAGAAAATGGGCTTAAAGAGGTCTCCATGCTTCAACTAGGGATTTTTTGAATTGAATGAATTTGATGAGTTGGAAACACCTTTCTAGCACCTTTCTCTTTGAAAAAAATGGATACAAAAGCCATCAAAGCACACATGCAAAGAGGAGACAAAGGGTTAGGGTTAGAGAATAGGGGTTTTCCTTAGTCAAACCCCATTTTGGTAACCAAACCTTAAATGATGAAATGAAATAGGAAAGGAAAGATGATTGAATAACATGTAAATGTAAACACTCACCAAAACTTGTTGAAGGAGTCTAAAGACATGTAAGAACCAACTCCAATGGATGACGTCTAAAATGCTAAGTGCTTGAATGCTTACTTGAGAAGATTGAGTTTCTTGAGTGCTTGTGAAGATGAAAATGATGTTAGGGGAGGGAATGAAGGTGGAAACCATTTTTTATACAAGATATTCCCTAATTTCTTGAAAATAAGACATGATAGGTCAGCCTTAGGGTTTTGGAGGCAAATTCCCATTAGGTTTTTGTTTTAATTTTATGCCAAAAGGGACTAGGTCGCCCAAGGTGGCGACCTAGTCCACTTGGAAAAATTCAAGAGGTGGTCGGGAATTAAGTTGTGGTAAATGATGATTATCATGCTTGCCTCCAAAAACACACTTAAGTCGGGCCTAATAGTACATTAAAGGACCAATTTATCATTAAAAAGGGTTAATTTATTGATGACAAGCCTAGAAAAGTGTGAAAATGCCTTAAAACACTTTACAACACTTTGACACAAGGCTTGAAAAGGAGTAAAATGGGTTTATTTATGTGAATTGTGTTGAAACGGTCTTAGAAAAGTGGGAAGATGTGTTACAACACTTCACAACAACTTTGTAAAAAATTGTTAGATTGTATTTGATTTACAAGCGTTAAAGGCCTAATGCCACATTATAGCATCATATCAAAGAAAAACAAGGCCTAAATCCAAGGAAAAAGGCTTAAATGAGTGAAAAAGCATCAAAGGCTACACTTTTTGGCGAAAAACTAAGATTGTAGCAAAATAATGCATGCAATTATATTTGATGGAGGAAAATATAGTTTTGCCAAAAATATAATCATTTCAAGTGGTGAGAATGGCACAATAGGAGAAAATATTTCATAACCCAATTTTATTGTATATTTACTATAATATGGTAAATTTAAAATTGTTGAAGAAATTCAATATAAATTAAATGGGAATTTTTCAATTCTTGAAATATATTGAAAGAGATTGATTGATGTTGACTATGCGATCTTTTGAAAGTATCTCATATGTTGGCTAGAATTGAATGTTACTGATGAATTTTGCAAGTGCAAGTGTGTGCAGTTGTAAGATGATAGGTTGAAGGATGATAAAATGGTTGAAGTAGGATTGTTTAGCTAGATCGAACGGTAAGTCAGATGGAATTTGGGTGCACACACCACAAATGGCATGATGACTTGCATTTGAAATATTTTACATATATAAAAGAATGTGATTACATGATTTAAATTGTCTCAGTGATTAAAAATGAGTGGCTTGTAGATTAAATTATCTACATAAATTTTTTGTTTTAAAGAAAATGAAAGTACACATTTTGAATTATGATTAAAAACTTGGATAAGATTTTCATTATGTGAAGTTATATATGGATGCTTGAAGTGAAATACATGTTCTTATTTAATTCAGTGATAACATATGGAACTCATAAACTCCTTCAAATAAACAATCTATATACACACACAAACATATATATATATATATATATGTATATACATGTATGAATATAAATCTGAATACATACATATATATATAATAGAGAACAAATATTGTAAATGTGAATGAATGTCATATACATATTTATATTTCTTTTGAAATTGAATTCGATAACTGATATTATCCAAATCAAAATGTTTGAAATCAAATGAAAATCATGAAGGCAACCCATGAAGGATGTGATCTACGATTAACATTTTGGCAATATTCAAATCAAGATAGTGGCTGGAGGCTAAGGCAATAATGCCATAATGGTAATGCCCCAACAGCATGCAAAAGCATTTTTTCCATTTTGAATTCATAACCTAGGAAAAGGACAATGAATAGAAGTGACTGGATCAAAGGAAAAAAGTAGGGAAAAGAGCTTTTAGAAGTTGAAAAATCAGAGGGAAGCTTCACAAAAGGTTTGAATTTGAAGGTAATTGATCTTTTTTAGAAATAAGTGTGATTTTATTTTCACTTCTATAGCATGCTTGTGGTATTCTTTTCATTTTGTCAAATGATTCAATAGTGAAGTAAAAATGTAGTTTTTTGTTTGAGTTTGCTACGACCTTGAGCTGAGTTTTATGTAAATGTCGACCATCTTTTGGGTTGCACGACCAAATGGCCTACCTTGCATGAGTATTATCTAAGTTTAGAGCCTTACCGACTAGCTTGTATAGCTAGGCCAAGGCTTAGAGCCATCAATGAATCGGCTATCACTTAAACTTGCACGATGGTGCTAGCCATACTATGGCTATCATAATTTCATTCTGATTTACTATGTATTTTAGCACAGTTGAATCTTATAGAGGATCAACTATCAATCCTATGGGAGGGGAATAATACCCTATGTTTCTTTTCCATTGTATCGATACTCATTAGTGTCTGGGCCAATAATAGAAAAGGGCTAAAACAAATGCTTGAGAATGTGGCATATGTATATATTATGATGCCGCCATTGTTCAGTAGGAATGGTGGACAAATATTAGTTTGAGAATCATTAAACCCTTGTATGGTTTGATCTACATGATTGATGCATTGTTTCTTTGAAAATATTACAGATACAAGTCTTCATGTCGAATATGAATTGTGTAAAACTAGCGTGTCTTTAAGGGAATACTCGAATATGAACCTTGTTGCTAAGAGAGAAATGCATTAGAAATATAAGAAATAGTCATTTCTAGAGTGACTAGTGAATTTTTTGTCTGTAACCTTGAAAAGGCATGAGGTTTGTTTAGAACCCTGAAAATTTTGAGTCTTGTCTCATAACCAAATTTTTGTTCAATTTTCACAACAATGATCACGTCGATCTTAGAATCCTTTTTTTTATATATAGTTGCACATTGCATTTCAGTAATGATATGTATTCAAAGGTTTGAATAATGGGAATTTTGCTTTCCTTTATGAAGTTGGGCTACCTGGTTTTGTTAATGCAATTTTAATGGCTTTGCCTTGATATTGATAGATGAGTTAGCTGTAGATAGTATTTGTTAATGGCAAGAATAGCATTGTTTATTAGTTGTTCATTGTAAGATAACCTCATTCCGTTAAAAATAGTGAACGTTAAATTTCAATGTTATCGTTCTATATCTGTTTAGCTGGAAACATTATAATATTGTTATAAACAATGAATATTCTATTGGAAATGAGATTGTTTTGGCATAAATTGTAACTGTTTAGCTAGAAACAACATTGTATTTAATTGTAAATAGTGAATGGTCGGTTGGAAACCACATTGTTTTTCATTGAGGAAAAAATGGGTTTTACTTGTGACATACTTTCTTATGTTCTTTTTACTTAATTCATTTTTAAATGGATAATGCTTGTGTTGGAAATTAAACATGGGTCATGTGAATGATATGATAAATTGTTCAATTTCTCTATTTAAATCATGTGTCTGATTTCCATTTTAGAGAGGAAATTGGTAGTCTAATTATTCTCTTTCATAGACATATGTGAGAAGAATATTCTCTTACTTGAATAGAATAGTGATACCTAAGTAGACTAGAGCACCTCAGGGTAGATGCTGCTAGAGGGTAGATAACTATTATGAAATGTTGTAATGAAGAAAATTACTTTCTGAGACGAGTGCCAAAATGGAGTTCAGAGAGTATAGGTTTTCTTTGCAAGAAACTATTGTTTGTTGTTGCAACTTAGTTTTTATGCTTGGCCAAGAAATATAGTTCATTTGTATGTATGAACTCTATGATATCACTCTCTACCATTCCTAGCATAGATCTTGCATTTTCTTTTCTAACTTGTAGATAGAAATTGCATGTTGATGTATGTGCATGCACCAGATTCCACCTTGTATATTGTTCTCTTGCTAAAAAAATATTCTAGGGTTGGGTATTCTTCAAGTTGGAAGAATTTTGGGGAAGCGTAAGCTTCGTGGTTGGGAGGTAAAGTGCTTAAACCATTTTCTTGCCACCATGAGCATAAAGAGGAATTTTAGTTGTACACAAGAATATTTTAGTCTAAGTCATAACTTGATGTAATACTTGATGACATTTGATGTAAAGTTGTATAATGTAATGACTATGTGGCCTTATGAGCCAAGTCAAACCTGATATTGTAATTTAACTTTTGAATTGAATATATGAATCTTTGACTTATTTTAAATGGACATGTGTTGCTATGATTGACTATAGATACTAGTTATATCTTTTTAATTTGGATATATTCATGTTTCATTTGCAATAATATCAATTAAGTAATAATTTAGGATGGGTTATTACATTTTCTATCAAACCTTAGGGTTCAACTCTAGGCCTTTTGACTCTACCATATTTTTGACTACAGATAGTTGACCAATGACCAAAATTTAGTTTTCCTAGGAATTGATCGAACCTGGATTGAATGCAGCTATGTGAATGTCAAATGTAAGACAAAGGAAAGGGAAAACTATTAGAACCTCATGTAAGAATGACGTAAAAGGAATAAAATGTCAAGATTGAGATTCAAACTAAAATTCATGATGATGAAACTCTAGCTCAGGCCTTTACACGACTTAAGATAGAAAGAGGCTTGAAGATTGAGGAGAAGCAAACACCCAAGATAAAAAATATTCTCACAATCTAAGACAGGCCTCTAGGGTGTGGACCCAACACACCCTTATTGACTAAAGGGGGAAAGGAGAGCCTACATTCTCAACTATCCTCTTCTATAAAGTTTGATGTAAATTTAGACGAGGTCCCAAAGGAATGTCCTCTTTCTAATTTCAAGAAAATATAATAATGTAATAAGAATCCTTTTGTAAATAAGGGTCTATTGAATCACCATAATATAAATAAAAATATGATAATATTTTTGGTGTGTTCAAACGAAGGACTCCAAAATATGTTTGTTTTCCATAAATGTGTATGTCTTCTATGAGTAAGGGATATATACATATGTAAAGTATGTGATGTAGAATAAGAAGATTTATTCATAGAGCCTAGTGTTGAGATGTGATAAATGTGAGTGTGTTGCAGGTTAATCATGAGTGAACATGGTGAGTACCAGGAAAGAAGTGGGTGGTAGTGGTTTTGATAACAAACATAACAAGAGGCTATAAAAAATTCTAGAGATTTTGAACTGACAAGAGTCTCGCATGGATCACATAGAACAAGAAGTTTGAGTGGCACACAAGGACTAGGACTGTAGGAATGCAGAAGCCAATTAGGGAGATGGTGGTCTAGGGGTAGGTCCATTAGGACGAGTCGAGGATGAGCTTGGGAAAGATCTCAAAAGGGTAACACCGCTCAAGTTTGATGAAAAGGCTAGCAGATTAGGAGTAGAGGCTTTGATTATAGAGATGGAAAAATACATTGGGCTCTATAACCTTTCTGAATAGACTAAGGTAGCATGGGCTACATACCAGCTTTTTGGTGAAGCAGTGACTTGGTGGGATAATGAGAAGTAAGAATGAAATCTTCAACCTATTGAGATCACTTGGGAACTCTTCCTCCAATATTTCAAGAGGAGATGGTTACCGCAACTTTTATTTGACAAGAAAGTGATAGAGTTTTAGAATTTAACCTGATGAAACATGATTGTAATCTAGTATTGGGAAAATTTTACCAACTTATTGAAATATGTGCCTCAATATCAAGGAGATGAACATTTGCACATTCAAAAATTCATAATGGGATTAAGACCCCACATAGGAGCTGAAGTAGATATGCATGATCCTCTTACCATGAATGATGTTTTCCAAAAAGCCACCAAACAGAAACAAAAAATATAGCAGTTATCCAATCACCATAATGCCTCAAATCCTAAGTTACGGTACGAGAAAAATAAATTTCATAAAGGAGACAAGAGCCATTAGATCTATAATCTCAAGAGGGGAAGTGAGTTGCAAGAAAGGGGTGAAGATGGTAATGGTAGAAAGAACAAGAAGGCAAACAAAAATAAGGGTAAAGATGACCAAAAGAAAAAAGGGCTTTAGAGAGGATAAGCCAAGATGTCGCAAAGGGCCTCATGATGGATGCTATACTTGTGGAGGAAATCATTATGCCTCAAATTTTCCTCTACGATTGAAGTCATAGAAGGAAGGAGGCTATCAACAAACTCAGCTTCACTAGATCTATGTTGTAGTTGATAACAAATAGGAAGAGTATTAGGCTTCACCAATTCAGCTGATGGGTAAGCTCTATGGCCAATCTATCTCTATTTTGATTGATATCGAAGCTATTGAATGTTTAATAGATCCTAGAGTAATATCCAAGATACCCATTAGATCTACATGCATGGAAAATTCATGGATAGTCTAGTATGGTAATCGAGCAGAGTATAGGGTAGATACATGTCTCTTTTGTAGCGAGTTAGAGCTTCCAACCTTTCAAACTCAGGTCAACTTGTATGTGTCACCTTTAGGCTCATATGATGTAATTTTGGGAACAAATTGGTTAACTGAGCATAAGGCTATA
The DNA here is from genome assembly GCA_007115665.2 of Sequoiadendron giganteum. Lineage (NCBI taxonomy): Eukaryota > Viridiplantae > Streptophyta > Pinopsida > Cupressales > Cupressaceae > Sequoiadendron > Sequoiadendron giganteum. The sequence goes on from CM021101.1 coordinate 39,490,710, forward strand.
GTAAACTATGAGGATAAGGTAGTCATATGTTTGTATGATTATGGAAACCTAGTTGAGATTTACGGAATGCAAATACTCTTGGAGCTTAGAAGGATTTCTACAATGTAAATCAAGAAGGCTCATTGAAAGGGATGTGCAATTTATGATGTGCATGTCACTAACCCTAACAATAAGGAGCCCTATTTAGATGACTAACCTATTCTCAAGGAATTTCAAGATGTATTCCCTGAGGAACTTATAGAGTTGCCTCTGAAGTAGGAAATTTACTTTTCTATTGAACTTGTCCTAGGAGCTGAGCCTCAATCCAAGGCACCCTATTAGATGACCACCACCAAACTCTATGAGTTGAAGGCCCAGTTAATGAAATTATTGAACAAAGGGCTTATAAGACTTAGTGTGTCTCCTTCGTGAGAACCAATTATCTTTGTAAAGAAGGATGGAACCTTGTGTCTATTTATATATTATCAGATGTTGAACAAGGTGACCATCAAGAACTGATATCCACTCTTGAGGATAGATGAGTTGTTTGACCAAATGAGATGGGTGATGATGTTTTCCAAAATTGATCTTAGGTCTAGGTACCATCAATTGAGAATTAAAAAAGAAGATATTTTTGAAAGACTACATTTAGAACTTGGTATAGACATTACGATTTCAGAATGGTACCTTTTGTGTTGACTAATGCACCAAAAACTTTTATGAACCTCATGAATAGTGTATTCAGAGACTACTTATATGATTTTGTTTTGATCTTTATTAACGACATCTTAGTATACTCTAAGATTGTCTAAGAGTATGATAGGCACTTGAGGATAGTTCTACAATGACTAAGAGAAATTAAAATTTTTGGGAAGCTATCCAAGTGTTCATTCTATCAAGATAGGGTACACTATCTAGGCCATATCATTTCAGTTGAAGGAGTCTCTATAGACCATGAGAAGATCAAGGTAATTGTGGAATCACCAGTGCCTTAGAATGTGTCAAAATTCCATAGCTTCGTGGGCCTTTCGAGATACTATAGGAAGTTTGTGCAAGGTTATTCTTAGATTGCATCTCCTACACCTCATTCTAAAGAAAGGGAATTCAATTTGAATGGATGGAAAAATGCGAGCAAGAATTCCAACTCCTTAAAGAGAGGCTCATGAAAACACCAGTGTTGACCATATGTGATCTTAATGGGAGATTCATAGTAATCACATATGCTTTATGAGAGGGATTGGTAATTGTATTAATTTAAGACAAACAAGTGGTATCATATGAATCAAGCAAGTTGATGCAACATGAGGTGAACTATGTTCCTAATGATTTAGAATTGGCTGCAATAGTTCATGCCTTATAGATGTGGAGGCATTAAGTTTTGGGGAATCCATTTGAACTCAAAACATACCACTTGGGATTTAGATACATATTTACTCAAACAAATCTTAATGCATGACAAAGCAGGTGGTTGGAATTCCTTAGTGAATATGACTTTGAAATTGAGTATATAAAAGGAAAAGAGAATAGAGTGGTTGATGCTCTTAGTAGATGAAGACATCTAGTAGCCATGATCTCGATGAGGTTTGACATGAGATAATATACAATTCAGTATCTACAAGGGAATGAACACTATGAGAGAGTGAAGAGTGCTCTAGTAGTAAATCCTTTAGATCATCAATTTGATAACTATGGGATCAAACATGATGGTATTTGGAGATGCTAGGGAAGAATGTATATTCCTAACTCTGCAGAGCTAAGAAAGTTGGTTTTAGAAGAGGTTCATAATGCACCTTATTCAGGACACCTTAGAGTATCCAAGATGATTGTAGAGTTGAAGACTATATATTTTTGGCCTAAACTCATGAAGGATGTAGTGGAGTATGCAACCATATGCTTAGAGTGCCAGCGAGTCAAGGTTGATCATACACATCCAGTTGGGTTACTGTATCTATGGCAAAGGAAATTGTACTCCCTTTTTGGAGATAGTATAATCCCTTGCCTAATTTGGACCTATTTTGGTACCCTTCCATTAAATACCCTTTATTTTATCATTAATAGGCCCCTAAGACCCATTACTTTGAATCTTGATGATTGTTTCAACTAAAAACCTCATAAAATCATCAAAAACACTTAAAATTTTAAAAACCCACCCCAAAAAATCTAGGGTGGGATTCATACGCAAACTTGGGTGTATGAGTTCCCCTAGGTGGGAACCATATGCTACGTTGGCATATGAGTCCCACTTGGGGCTTTTTTAGAATTTGAGCAAGAAAATCACCTTTTTAATTCAAATTTTTGGTTGATGTCAGCTTTTGAGATCTGAATAACAGTAAATTAGGTGGTAATGCCTATATAAGCAAGCTTATAAGTCATTATTTCATCTAAGAAAACATTTTCAAGAGAAATTTCAAGATCCATGCTTTCAAAGTCTTCAAGAATTCTTTCAGAAGAGAATTCAAGTTTTAAAAGAAGGCAAAGTTGAAGTCTTGGAGTAGCATTAAATTATTTTTGTACGACTTCAAGCTCACTTTCATTCAAGATCTAGCATTTTCAATGGTTGATCATGTTTGTCTATGGTGAATCATGATGGATCCTAGGTTGAGGAGATGCAAATAGCCATCAAACCAAGCCTAATGACTTGTTTCCTATGTGATTACATCCTCCATTATAAATCTACATTTAGCCTAAGGAAGGTACAAGAATTATTAGGGCTCATTTGGGGATTATAGATCTCTCAGAGTGAGTCATTCATCTTCGCATTTCATTCACACATCTCATTCTTGCACATTAGAATAGGGTTACATTGCATTTCATATTTCCTAATCTTAGAAACACTGAAGGTTAGGGTTTACATTCCTATTTCATTGTTTTCATCAAGGCTTAATTACCAAACTAGGGGTTTGACCAAGGAAAACCGCCCATAAGCAAATCAATTCTATATTTTTTTTGTAGGTCTTTTCATAGATTCAGATCCAAAAATCAATTTGGGAGAAAAGAATAGGTCTTGAAGTGCAAATCTAAACTTTGAATTCTCAAAAAAGCAGAATGGGACTAATACACCAAAAGTGGCATATGAGTCCCACTACAGACATTTTTCAATATTTTTTGTAGATTCAGATACCCTTTTTCTAGAAACATGTTCCTATGCAGAAACCCTACTCTAGGACTGGTATGCCCAGACTAGCATATGAGTCCCAGTAGGTCAAAATTTTAGGTTTTTCAGTGTCTTAGAGCTCATTGAACTTTGGTTCAAATTTCTAGATGCACACATTTCATCTTGCAACTTTATGTTTTGTTTTATATGCACTTCTAGGTCATTTAGTGAAAGATTGCATCATATTAGGGCTAAGCATTAAATCTTTCATTGCATTTATCTTTTCAAGTCCTAACTTGGTGGTGAAATCCTCACTAGTTTACAATCATAACTTAGGACAACCCTATTGCACGATCTCTTTCTCCTTTGCATTAAGATATGTAAGGTTATCCTTGAATGAGATAATTGGAATGTGGGTCTTGCTTTATGTTCTAAATGATATGAAAGCATCTCCCCCTTTTTTGGACCATTTTTTCATTTTGGTGAACCTGCATTTTGAACATCGTAATTCTAATTTAGAGTGCATTACCATCCTATATCTTGTTTTCATTAACATTGCATTAGGATTGAATTAGTTAATTGGCATTCTAGGGTTTCAAAATTTTGCATTAGTGAAAGTGCATATATCTTGCATTTTTACACCTCATATCATTGAAAACCATTGTACAAAATCTACATTTTCACTTAGGTTACACATCACATAACATAAGAGCATAAAAATCAATTGAAATTTTCTGAATATTTTGAAAAAAAAACCCACTAGGACTCATACACCCCTCTGAGAAAATCAGCCCCAGTGCAAATAATGCACTCCATTTTCCAAATTTAAATTCCTTGTTTCTGAGTTTCTATTTGTTGTAAAAAAAAATTGTTTTAGTTTGCATAGCTTTTGTTACATTAAAATCATTAGAGTTAGCATAATTTACATTCATTACAATTGTGGATAGAAATAGATTCTTGTATTTTTCATTTTCAACATTAGTTCATAGTTCAATTAGATTAGATTAAATTTCACATACATTAAAAAAAAACTAAAAACAAGATCAAACAAATAAACCACTTGGAGAAAGTATAGTTATTTGACTATGTCAAATCTCTTTTTCCATGTTAACATAACCATCAAGAATTTCAGTAGTTATGAATTTTGTAAGGAAACTCAGGTGCGGAAACAACTTCCTACACTAATCTCTTAAGGAAAGTATGGTGCAAATTCGTTAATCTACTTAACAAAGATATTGCAGCAATATACCATACATACAGAAAATGAAGAACGACACAATGATTTACCCTGGGGAAAACCTTTCGGTAAAAAACCCCAGCACTCCAAAACCTGCACAATGTATTATCTTCAACACAACGGTTACAACACACTTGCAATGCAAGTTCTTTCAGGAGATTTCCAACTCTTGAAGACAAAATGCGGCAGCATGAAAAAACGTTCCAACAATACACTCACATCACAAATCTTCGCAACCCTAAAAAACGCTTATATCATGCGCTTCCCTTTTAGGGCAACTTCCGAAGATAACTGTATTAGGGTTTTACCATTCTCCGAGAAAATAGGAACTCGAGTGTACAGTACTCAACTTTATCAATTGCCACATGTCTTCACCTGTCATTGAATCTTCCAGACATAGCTCTTACGTGTCATAGGAATCCGTCATAACCGTTTCAGCCATGATCTCCTTACACACAATTCAAGATGCCGACACATTAAGTGGAGTGACACATCAACATGCAAACTAGACATGTACACTCACACTTAATTACATTATTTGCAAGAAATACATTTTACAAAACAAATAATAAGAATAGGAATTATCCAAGGTTGAGACACCTTATTCCTAACATTCTCCCACTTGTCGAACACCTTGTAAGAGCAATAGGAACATAACAGGAATTAACCGCTATAGGCCAAAAGGCCCATAGACTCCAAACACCATCTGAACTTCACAGTGCCCACTGGTTTCGTTAATGCATCTGCAACATTCTTCACAGTATCTACCTTCTCCAAATTTATCTTTCCATCTTCCACCATATCTCTCACAAAGTGAAACTGCACATCAATGTGCTTCGTTCTGGCATGGAAAGTTGGATTCTTCGCAAGGCAAATAGCACTCTGACTGTCACACCAAATAGTAATCTGTTCTGCATCAACACCAACATCAGAACACAATCTCCTAAGCCAAATGGCTTCCTTACAAGCATGAGTAGCAGCCATGTACTCAGCTTCTGTAGTGGACAAAGCAACCACAGGTTGTCGCTTACTCATCCAACTGATGGCACCACCAAACATAGTGAAAACATAAGCACTGGTGGATCTCCTGCTGTTAATATCACCTGCCCAATCTGAATCCACAAATCCACGAATACAAACTGAATGTGGAGATCCAGAAGAGTTACCATGGTAACATATGGAGTAATCTGATGTACCCCTCAAATATCTGAATACTCGCTTAACTGCATCCCAATGTACCCGTCCAGGGTTAGCCATAAACCGGCTTAGGACTCCCACTGCTTGGGCAATGTCTGGTCTAGTACAGACCATAGCATACATAAGACTGCCAACTGCACTAGCATAAGGTACTCTACTCATGTCCTCCACCTCACTAGGAGATTTTGGACAATCATCTACAGATAACTTTGTTCCCATTGAAACAGGAACACATAGTGGTCTACAATCTGCCATGCTGAACCTGTCCAACACAGACTTCACATACTTACTCTGACTCAACCAGAGTTTTCTGTTAGACCTGTCTCTACTGATTTCCATACCCAAGATGTACCTTGCTGCCCCAAGATCTTTCATCTCAAACTGTGCTGACAACTGAGATTTAAAATCAGAAATCATACCCTTACCCTTCCCAAACAGCAACATATCATCAACATATAATGCAACAATAAGAAGGCGATCATTTTCAACTCTGAAATAAACACAATGATCTGATTTCGATCTTACAAATCCAATTGACAACACAAAGGCATCAAACTTAAGGTACCACATCCTAGGAGATTGCTTCAAACCATATAGAGATTTCTTTAATCTGCAAACTAAGGATTCATTACCTTTAACAATGTAGTGCTCAGGCTGTGACATATAAATCTCTTCCTCCAAATCACCATGAAGGAAAGCTGTCTTCACATCCATCTGTTCTATCTCTAAATCATATGATGCAGCAAGAGATAACAGAAATCTAATGGATGTCAACTTTGCAACAGGAGAGAATATTTCACCATAATCTATTCCCTCTACCTGTGAATACCCCTTTGCAACCAATCTAGCTTTGTACCTTTCAACACTGCCATCTGCACAGAATTTCTTCTTGAACACCCATTTACAGCCAACAGATTTTCTCCCTTTAGGCAAAGGTACAAGGTCCCAAGTTTTGTTTTTCTCCAATGAAGCCATCTCATCATCCATAGCCTCAATCCAGGAACCTGCATCTTCCATGCCCAAAGCCTCTTTCACAGATCTAGGCTCATCAGTGTTAGTAATCAAAGCAAAAGCACAACTGGAATCTAACATAGAATAACCAAACCTTTCTGGTTGCTTTCTTTCTCTCATGGATCTCCTCAAGGGCTGAGGTTGAGGTTGTTCTTCCTCTTCTTCCGAACTATCAGAGCTGCTAGAGCTCTCCTCATCATTAGACCCAACATGGTCTCTCTGTTCAGTCTTCTCAGGGGTAGGAGGAAACTGAACAACATCTTTTTCCTTTTCTTTTTCATCTGGTTGTAGCACAATAGGAGAAGATGTTAGCTCTCTGAAAATAACATTTCTACTATACAGCACCTTACTAGTCATAGGATTCCAAAGCTTGTATCCTTTCACACCAACACTGTATCCGATGAAAATACATTTGACAGCTTTGTTTTCCAACTTAGATCTTTTCTCCTTTGGAACATGTGCATAAGCTTCACAACCAAAAACACGAAGATGTCTAATTGAAGGCTTCTTACCAGACCACACCTCCATGGGTGTCTTACCAACAAGAGCTGATGTAGGAGATCTGTTAACCAGATAGCAAGCAGTGGCAACAGCTTCGACCCAAAATTTTTGTTCTAGGCCAGCTCCACTAAGCATACTCCTAGCCTTCTCCATCAGTGTCCTGTTCATTCTCTCTGCAACTCCATTTTGCTGCGGGGTGTAAGGAGTTGTCTTATGTCTCTCGATTCCTCGTTCTTTACAGAACTGTTCAAACTCTGTGGAACAAAACTCACCACCATTATCAGTTCTCACACACTTGATTCTTTTACCAGTCTGATTCTCCACGAGAGCCTTAAATTCCTTGAACCGACTGAAAACCTGTGTCTTACTTTTTAGGAAATATATCCAAGTCCTTCTACTGTAATCATCTATAAAAGATACAAAATATACAGAACTGGAGATAGAAGGAACTTTTACAGGACCAAAAACATCAGAATGAATAAGATCCAAAAGTCCAGAAGACTTGTGAGAACTAGAGTAGAACTGAACACGATTTTGCTTACCATAAACACAGTGTTCACAGAAATCGAATTCGAGATTACAATCATTTAGCCCCTCAACGAGATTTTTAGTTTTCAAGGTCCTAAGACCCTTCTCACCAATGTGGCCAAATCTCATATGCCACAACATTGTCTTTTCTGCAGGAAGCTTGCCTTCCAAAGTGTTTACACCCTTAGGCACACTTACTGCACTGCCATCGGAACCCATTGCCACAATCTTCTTTACTGCTCGTTCAGATGGTGGGGATGAAGTGATAGCCGCTCTCTTCTTTGAAACAGAAGAACTATTGCATTGAGCAATGCATGCATCAAGCTGAAACAAAGTACCTCTCCTAGTACCTTTAGCGAGCACCATAGATCCTCTTATCATCTTGCATCCATCTTTCGAAAAAACAACTTGCACACCTACATCATTCAACATACTTACAGATAATAGGTTTCGTGCCAAACCCGGAATGTGCATAACTCCATTGATTCCCTTTACTCGTCCATCAGGAAATCTGATAGTGACCCTTCCGCGTCCAACTATCTTTAGGTGAGAATCATCACCCAAGTACACCTTTCCACCATCAAACTCTTCATATTTTGAGAACCAGTTTCGATGAGAGGTCATGTGAAAAGAAGCACCCGAGTCTACTAACCACACATCATCAGATGCATGGGCTGCCAAAGCTGCAATAAAAGCATCTCCATCTTCTTGAGATTTTTCAGAAGCTGAATCTGAGCCTTTCTTCTTCTTCTTCGGTTCTTTGCAGTCCCTCCGGAAGTGCCCAGATTTATCACAGTTCCAACATTTCGCCTTGGACTTTCCAGGAGTCTTAGAACTCCCACGGGATTTGGATCTGCCCTTCTTTGACTTATTGTCATTCTGCTTTCCTTTGTCGTTGGATCTCCCGCGAACAGCAAGGGCTTCCTTAGACGAATCCGAAGTCTTTCTTCGCATCTCCTCAGACAGCAGTGAAGACACCACATCATCCATACGGAATGTGACTATAGTACTTCCGAGAGCCATCACAAGATGGTCCCACGAATCCGGCAAGGAACAAAGCAGGGTCATACATCGATCCTCCTCCTCAATCTTGGCACCAGATGATGCCAACTGTGCAATCAATAAATTGAATGCATTGAGATGATCAGTTACGGATCCACCTTCCTCCATTCTTAAAGAATACAACTTCTTTCTCAGGAACAACTTATTCACCAGAGATTTGGCCTGATACACAGACCCAAGCCGTTTCCACAAAGAATTTGCAGTAGTCTCATCAAGAACATTCAGAAGAACGGCATCTGCTAGACAGAGTCTGATGAGACCCTTAGCCTTCCGATCCTTGATATCCCAATCCGCTTGAGGTATCGCTACAGGTTTCACATCAAGTGAAGTAGCCTCCCATAGATCGCGGTCTTCAAGCATGTCTTCCATCTTGAGTTTCCACAACTCGAAATTAGTGCCATTAAATTTCTCCACCTCCATTCTACTGTATGAGGAACTTGCCATCTCAATCTGCAAATAAGATTCAGAATGCTCTGCACAAAAAAACTCCCACTCAACTTGAGATTAGCTCAAAAAACCCTACCCAACAACTAGGATCAAAAGTTGATCAGGCTCTGATACCACTTGTAAGGAAACTCAGGTGCGGAAATAGCTTCCTACACTAATCTCTTAAGGAAAGTATGGTGCAAATTCGTTTTAAACCCTTACAATTTCAGATTCGTTAATCTACTTAACAAAGATATTGCAGCAATATACCATACATACAGAAAATAAAGAATGACACAATGATTTACCCTGGGGAAAACCTTTCGGTAAAAAACCCCAGCACTCCAAAACCTGCACAATGTATTATCTTCAACACAACGGTTACAACACACTTGCAATGCAAGTTCTTTCAGGAGATTTCCAACTCTTGAAGACAAAATGCGGCAGCATGAAAAAACGCTCCAACAATATTAATTCTCATATCACAAATTTTCGAACTTAAAAAACGCTTATATCATGCAGCTTCCTTTTAGGCAACTTCCGAAGATAACCTATTAGGGTTTTACCATTCTCCTTATCAATTGCCACATGTCTTCACCTGTCATTGAATCTTCCAGACATAGCTCTTACGTGTCATAGGAATCCGTCATAACCGTTTCAGCCATGATCTCCTTACACACAATTCAAGATGCCGACACATTAAGTGGAGTGACACATCAACATGCAAACTAGACATGTACACTCACACTTAATTACATTATTTGCAAGAAATACATTTTACAAAACAAATAATAAGAATAGGAATTATCCAAGGTTGAGACACCTTATTCCTAACAAATTTGACATGTTAGATGAAGCCCTCGAGGATCTCATCTCACAAGGTTCATCCACTAAGTCTTGTCATAATAGACCAAAACCAAGAGACGTTAATGTGATTCAACCTCATCCTTTACCCACCTTAACACAAACCTGAAACTCATAAAAAACTTGTTTACACTCTTGAACCACCTAGGATCAATGTTCTGTAGAAACCAGCTCATAATACCATTTCTCATACATATAACACTAGAAACAATCCACAACCAAAACAACCAACTACAACACATTTACGTTTTCCTAATCCCATCTTTCCTAGTGCTTCTCATTTGCCTTCACATAGAGGGAAGGAGTATGATCTTGTTGAACAACTTAAGAATACTCTTGCAAATATTTCCCTATGGGACTTGATTTAAAACTCCCCTAATTATCACAATATGCTTCAAACAACCTTACAAAGAGTTGTGATCCCCTCGAATACAAATGAAAGTGATGTGGTAGCTCTAATTAAAGGAATTAATACTGTTAATGTAAACATTAATTTTCACCAAAATGAGCTCCCTCCCTTGGAGATGAGAAAGAAAAATGATTCCTCCATGATAATAGCTAGATTTAATAGAACGAGAATAAAAATAACCCTTGTTGATAATGGCTTAGCCCTTAATGTGTGTAGTTTGAATCTTATAGATAGACTGGGTGTAGATAAATAAAAAATTAAACCCAACTCTTTATCAATTCAAGGATTTGACAATGTAGGAAAGCAATCGCTCGATGTGATTACTCTACCTATTACAATCAGAAAGGCTACCTTACCAACTCCTATTCATTTTATGCCACATGATCTTTCATACAATCTTCTTTTAGGAATACCTTGGATTCATGAGATGCATGCAGTGCCTTTGACTCTGTGTCATATCATGAAGTATGTCTATAAAAATAAGGTATACTAGGTTGGAATAGATACCAAACCTAAAAGTTGCTTACAAGTTGAAAAAGGAACGAAAAGTCCTCTAAGAACATTAATTCCACCATCAAACATAGAACCTATGAAAGAGGAAAAAAATAGATGGAAAAAATGTCAAAATTATTGGATGATGATTGGGGTTCCTTAGAATTTAAACCCTTGTTCATGGGAGAGTACACAATCATAAGTAACAAAGATGAAAATCATAAACAATCTGTCAACACAAATTTAAAAAGAACAATCACAAGCATCTACCTCATCTACTTTCGAATAAGACACAAGTTATACAACAAAATTTGATGAGATAGATTATCAACAACCACCAAACTTGAAACAAATGGAAAGAATTTATGGAAAAGGCTATGAGTTCATGAAACAACTTGGTTATAGTGGAAAAGGATGTGGCATGAAAGAACAAGGTATTTGTGTTCCTATAGAACCTAATGCACAAGAAAAAAAAGTGGTTTGGAATATTACCCTTCTAAGATTATGCAAGAAACAAAAATACCCTCGCTAAACATCAACACCATCATGTGTAATCCTAAAAAAACTCTTACCTTGAAGCATCTAGAATTGATTGATACAAATTGTGAAGAATCATTGGATTTTTTCAAAAATGATGAAGCCTTGAAATAAATGCTAGGGTTTTATGATAAACCATTCACTCCTAAAAAGAAGCGAGTTACATGTGCTATGATTAGTACTAAGCAACAATCCAATGAAGAGGAATGTAGTCAATTTGATATGAGAAAAGAAGAATAGGACCCTGAATTTATGAAATAAAATGTGATTTCCTCAGGAGATACCATGGATATACCAATGGACATTAACAACAAAGAAAAATTGATTAAGATAGGAAAGTTCCTTGATGTTGAAGAACGAGAGGACCATGCAACTTTACTTCATGATGTTCCTGAATTTTTTTCTTGGACTTATTTAGATATGCCAAGAATTGACCCTAAGATTGTAACACACAATATCATCCTCATTGAAATGGTAATCCTGTTAGACAAAAGATTCAAAAAATACACCATAAGATAGCCTTACTAGTTAAGGTTGAGATTGAGAAGCTCCTTGAAGATGGTTTTATAAGACCTATAGATTATTATCCTTGGATCTCAAACATTTTCACAGCCACAAAACCAAAAAATCTTATTAGGATGTGTATGGACTTTCATGATTTGAATAAAGCATCTTTAAAAGATGACTTTCCCCTTCCTAATATTGACATGATAGTGTAGACACTAAAAAATGTCCTAATCGATATCATGCATTTATATCAAATTTACTAATATTATTTCTTCTTTAACCCATCCTCTTTTCACTTAATTGATTTAATTAGCCTAGCAAATTAATTAATTGCATCATTTTAATCTATTGGCCTAATTAAATTTAATCGGGTTAATACATCTCTTTTTATACTAACACTTCATCTAAATAAAATAAATAAATCAACATATTTAATTTAATTTCCTAAGACTTCTAATTTAATTAAATAACCCCAAGTTATTTAATTAAATGACATCTCACCCTTTTCGCATTCACTAAATCATTTAATTTTATGAAAATCACTTTATTTCTCCAAAATCCCCTAATTGTTTGATTAAACTGTGTTTAATTTAACAATTAATCTAACTTTCCTCTAATCAAAAGGGAATATTCCCATGGAAGATTCCTTATCCCATTTTTGCACAATTAAAACAAAGTTTTAATTTACAAAATTTATTTTTCCTCTCCCATAGGAATATTCCAAAAGAATATTCTTATTCCTCCATCATTTGAAAAAAGAGATATTTTCACTTGGCTTCAAATGCAAGTTACCATGTAATTTGAGTTACAAGTTATCTTTGAACCTTTTGAAAAATTTACCTTTGACTTGTGTGTGTAGGTCAAAAGTTTGTTTGTTTACAGAAAATGTGAACCCTTGATTAAATCCCATCACACATTCTCATTCGTTGATGAGAATCCATGATCCATGCATCTCCTTCTTTTCATCCTGGACCGTTCATTAATATTTTCAATCTCGACCCTATATTTCTCATTTTCCATCTTTTTCAAAGAAATTTTTTTCTTTTGAAATCACTTGCATCCATACTCTCATATTCACTCACTTGTTAGCTTATTTTAGCTCATTTTCATTGCATAATAGCTTAGAGCATCTATTAATGGCTTCCATGCATCCATCTTAGTTTGTATATGAATTAGGGTTTTCATCTTTTAGCATAATTTTAGCTTAGATTAGCTTAGCAATAGCATACTTAGACCATTTGTAACATCATGGTAGCTTATCTTGCATCATGTTCATTTTTGCATAAACTAGGTTTTCATGCATCAATCACAATTGTTTAATCGTTTCTCTTCCATAGAATCACCTAAAACAGGAGCACTAATCACAAGATTGGGAAAGGGTTGTCATTTTATATCAACACGATGTGAATTAAAAAATAAAATAAGTTTCAGATGGGCTAGGTTAGGAATTTAACTATTTTTGTGTAGTTTGTAGCTTTCATTTTCCATTAAATGCTTAGTTTAGATTTCCATTTCGAATGATCTTGTTTGTAGATGCAGGTATGTTTGAAAAATTTATTCTTCGATTCATCATGAGTCAAGTCTAATCGGTCCACCCTAACAATCCTTGTCTCACATTCTGGTGCTAGAAGGAGGGCAAACCGTTAACTTAACAATTTTTTAGCTCGAATTCTATTTGTTTGAGTTTTTGTAGCTTGTAGTGATACCCAAACTAAAAACAATGAAACTTTCTATAGAGCCTCACCATATAGTGATGCCCATGCAATTTGAAACATCAATAATGATTTAGTGCATTGACGCTGTTTTAATTTTGGTGACACCAATTTAATCTAGAAGTATCGAAAAGTTTAAACACCGACACCTATCTTCACTAGAGCGATGCCATCAAATTTCAAATCACAACGCTATTGTTAGAAGTGAAGCCAGGCCAGATACTGACACTATCATGCTCACTATTTCTGCTATAGAGTGACACCCATTTTTACCAGAGAAACACCCATACTTGAAATTGTGACGCTATCATGTTCAACAATACCCAACTCTGGTAAAAAAGATTTTCAATTGTTTTTTTTAACATGTGCCATAATTTCCTTGATTTATTTTATTACTAATGTGTTTCTAACTGTATTCTGGTTGTTAGACTAACATGATTTTGTAGGTTGAAAGATATGGAGCTAAAATGAAGAAAGCCTCCGCTATCTTAAATACAATAATTGTAAAAAGAATTTAAATGTTTTGGGGGAAATTATAACCCAATTTTCATGCTTTCTACCTTCTATTTTAGGACCTCACTAAATTTAAATTTGGTATTAAAATGAATTCTCAAATAGAACTAAAATTGAACCTTCACATTATCATTTTACTTTGGGCTTAAAATTGAACAAGCAACTTCATACTTGGTTTTGGTGCTATAAAAAGAACTCATCATTTCTTTGAAGATTAAAATGAAATTATATTTTCTTTTTCTTATAATCTTCTTTGTAACTTGTTTCACTTAAATGTGTATGCACTTCTCTCATGCTTCATGGTGATCTTGAGAATAAAAAGCATTTTGGTGACATTGGTTGTCTAAAAGGTTAACTACACATTTCAATTTGGAGCTAAAACTGAACAATCATACGAGTGTGAAGGAAAGGCATTGTGTGTGCTCCCTCCTAAGTGCTTTACGCAATCTAGGTGGTCGAACTAAAAATGTACTTCTTCTCTATTGTTTATCTTTAGAGGGATTTCCTTGGTGGGAAAAAGTAATCACCCCAAGGGAACGACCTTGAAACTGATAGTGAGCTAAAGCCAAGCTACACCCAACCGATATATAAATTTGAATGTTGTAGGAAATCTCAGCATTATAGGTGCTCATATAGATAAGAAAATAACTCTTGCCTCTTGTGTGGCCATTTGAGCACGTGCCTTGATTAAGAACCAATTTGTGCAAAAGAAAAAATCCTTAATACTTGTTGCTGTAAGAAAAGTCATTCTGAAGTCATCCCACATTCTTACTATTCAATTGTAGAAACAGAAAAATCCTTTCGATCTTCGAATTTTAAGGATTTTGAGATTTGGTGGTCCTGAGAAGTGTGTGCCATGGAGGGGAGCCAGTGTCACCGAATCTCTAATTGTTCTCATTGTTTAGTGTTTGGAAAAATCCAAGTGGGAATTCACCAAAGTATAGCCATTTCGAACATAGGATTGTAAGTGATTGTGAGTTAGTTTGATACATTGTGTGGTTCTAGAATGTTCCAAAAATGAACATTCAATATCTTTAAAATTTCTAACACTTTGGTTTAAATGTGGTTGCCTCTTGATTTATCTTTGATATTATGACTTGTCCTAATGGTTTCTATCCTTAGCAACTTCTAAATATCTTGACTTAATCATAATTCATATTTCTCGAAGACAACATAGTAAATTGTGGCTCTAATCTCATGATTTTTTAAAAATGGACATTGTGAAAGTTATGATGTTTTGACATAAACATTTTTTTTGGGAAATTAATCAAGAAGAGTGTTTTTAAAATCAATTCATTTAAGCAAGATAAACTTGACACAATTGAATCCCATATGACCATTTGGAGATCAGATGCTTCTGTTTTACAACTCGACCTTACATGTGCTATCATTCAATCAAACATTGAATACATTGAGGGAGAAAAAATGGATATTATCAACAGTTTGAGAAGCTTCACTTTTGAAACCAAGGAAACATCAAATCAGTGGAGAATTATTGTAACTATCTTGGATAAACAAGAATGAAGAGTGAATATTTTGGCTAGAAGGCCCATATTACCACCTCTCGTGTGGAAATAAGTATCTTCTTCTTCTCTAATGATCTCATGAAAAATAAAAATCCCCAAAACAAGGTCTACTGGTCGTCATTTTAAACTCTGATACCTTAGTTCAAGAGCAATCAAAAACTGTACTTCAACACTATACCTAAATAGAAATAAATTGTTGGTGAAATTTTATTAACGGGCACTAAGAATACATCCAAACATATATATGTTCTTTATGGGTCAAAATATATATCTTTTTCAAGATAATCAATCCTATCTGAATGATCCATCATATAATCAATGTCCATGAAGTAGAACTTGCATCCCATCATCACAAACATAGATATCGTAACTCAAATTTTGGTAGGAAGTGGGTTGTATTTCTTTACCATAATTGTTATCATTTGTTAAGAAACCACTATGCTCGAGCTAGGAGAAAGAGAACAAGTTTAAACATCCCCATTTATTCTCTAATCTAAGTCAACATTGGGTCTTTAGGATTTGAATATTTTAGGGTTCTAGCATCATTCTCAGTACTGTGGTCTTGGAAAACATAGGTTCATTCTAAGTCAAAAATTGTGTCAAAAATTCCATCCATCCCTTCATAAAAATTTCATGCTTCACCTCACCTATCTTTGCAAAATCTTTTGAACACACCAACATCTTTGGACTTAAGCATCAAATCAAACTAGCCTATAACTTTGCAAAGTTGTATGTGAAATGTATCCTTTTCCATGCACCTAGTTAAGTTCATTATCATTCTTGAACCAGTTTATCTTCAAGGTCATGAGTCTACCCTAAAGATTCTCAAGTTCATCAGCATTCTTTATACTAACATCAAAACATCAAAGTTGAGTCAAAAGTGTTGTCCCAAAATGATTGCAAAGATCATTTTTTCATATCACCCATCTTTTCATTCCTCATTATCATCATTGCTCCAAAAATACTTAGAGCATCCCTTTTACTTTTATTTGAGTCAACTAGAGAGTTCAAACATTATAAATCTCAACACATCTCTCCCATCAGTAACCCAAAATTTATGGTAAAAAAAAGATCACAATACAAGAGAATTATGGAGAAAACCAAAATCACATTTACCTCAAGTGATCCAAATCCTCTAGAATTTGACCAAAGAAGCCAAGTCACACCATCACAACAACCATCATCTATGACATGACCATATGAAACTGAAGACATCACAAACAATCCCTTTGAGCTTACTAGGGGGGAAGTCATGGATCATCAAGCCTTTGAAAACATAGCTCCTACTTCTCCATAATTTATGGCTCAAAATTTAGCACAATGCTTCACCACTCTACCATCAGGGATAAATAAAAAATCTACTCCTAGTCTTGCGACTAGTCTTGCTAAGGAATTTAGTATAACTCTTCCATTTGAAATTCGTACACTTGTGGGTACTCTTAATACCAATCCTCCACCTCCAACAACCACTTGGACGGCTACCTTTGGTGCCCCTCCTATCCCCAAAAATTTGAAATAACTACATAAACCTCTTGACCTTCATTACTCCACCACAACCTCCACCTATCAGGGACATCCATCTACATCTACATCCATGAGTACCACAAGTATGCCCACCATCAGACAAAGCAGTATAGACCAAGTATCTCAAGGTATTATGCAAGGGCATGTCCATACTGTATCATAGAGTCACCCCTCAATGCAATAGGGACATCTTTACCCAATCCTCCCATGGGTTCATCTATAACTTTGTCATCACAAAATACAACCAATTCATCTATCATCGATCCAACTCAAACCAATACCCTGGGCATGAACCCTATCAACCAAGTAAGTACCTTGATCACATCTCAAACACAAGGAAATCCCGCAAACATCAGTCAAAGGAATATTTTCAATCAATGGACTCAAGTTCCTAGTATGTCAACACCATTGAAAAATTTAATGACATCCACATCCTTTCTCACGGTCCCCTTCACCATGCAAACACAAATGGGATCTCAAACTTATATTTCTCCATCTGAATCCACCAGTTTGCAAGGAATGTTGAACCAAGGAAACTCCCAACCTCTCATCACCAACTCACAACCCATCCAAAACATAAACACCCATGATCCATCATAGATTTCCCAACAACCAACTAGTCCTATATTGCAAAATCAAACCTTAGCCTTACAACAAGCACAACAAGCTTATCAACAAGCAGCCTTAACTGCACAACAAAAATAACAACAACAAAAACCAGCCTCAACCACACAATGAAAAAAACAATAGAAAGTAGTCTTAGTTGCAAAACAACACCAACACCAACAAAAAGAAGCCTTAGCCACACAACAACAACAAAAATCTTATCAATCATCCTTAGGAGAAAAACAACAGTAGAAGGCCTATCAAGAATCCTTAGTAGCCCAACAACAACATTAGGCCCAACAACATGAAATCATGAAACAATAACAATACCAGACCCAACAACAATCCATCATGGTAAAATGACAGTAGAAAGCCCAACAACCAACCTTTCTGGTGCAACAACAATAGTAAGCCTTACTAGCTCAACAATATTCCCAATATCAACAAAAACAATAGAAAAGTTCCTACCATAACCCCCAACAGAACATCATCAATCCAAACATGCTAGGAACATACACATAAATACCTCAATCACCTTCACATAATCTCACTCCACCATACAACACACCATCATACCAAAATCCCATAAACAACTCATCCCTCATCCCATCGTATGTTTACCAAATCCGCAAGATGATCTAGTTTCACAACTCAAGGTGCTATCCTAAGAAATGGAGGACCTTCAAATGGGAAAGACAAAGAAGCCCAATACACAAAACCTATGTCCTTACCACTTTGGCTAAAACATTGCAATGGTACCATTCCTTCCTAGATTTGAGATTCCCAAATTTGATAAATAAAAAGGGAGATGAAGTCATGTAGACCATGTCAAATAATTCAACATCATGTGTATGGAGGTAGGTTATAATGATTCATATCTAATGTGTCTCTTCCCTCGAAGCTTAATAGGTCATGTTATGGATTGGTTCTGTCATCTATCCCATAGCATCAAAACTTTTCAAGAAAGAGCCAATCACTTCATCAACCACTTATCCTCTAATGTTGACATGGATGTTAGTCTAGAAGAGTTATATACTCTCAAACAAACCAAAGGAGGATCTTTCACCAATTTCTTACAACGATCGAGACAAAAAGCTAGTAAGAGAAAGTGGAACCTTCTTGATGAACAAGTAGGAATCATCATAGTCAATCTGGATCCTGATCTCTAATTCCACTTGAAAATGTACTACATCACATGTTATGATGAGCTTGTTCCTCGAGCCCTTGAACGAGCTCTAATCTCATAGGGAAATAATCATGCTTATAACTGCCCATCAACTAGTTCAAATGACAAACCTCGTGTTTGGGCTAAAAATAAAATGTGACAAATGATGGTGTGGTAGATGCTAAGGTAATCCTAAGTGCACCTAGAACCAACAATAATCAATTTTCTAACATTCAACTAACTATGGAGCAAACAATAGCCCCTCAGAACAATCAAACCAACAACATTGAGATGCACAAAGGTGAACTACCAACATGAAAAACTATCCCAAGTGCAAGTAAAAATATTTATTTGAACCCATCGAAACCATCATGAAAAAGCTAGTAGAATAAAATTTGATAACATTACCCAACTTTAAAAATTACCAAGAACCGCAAGAGAAACCATCCTAGTACAATGAAAATGATCTCCGAGACTTTCATAAAATCAAAGGACACAAAACCATGAATTGCATGAGACTTAAGAATATTATCCAAGATCTCATAAAGAAAAACACCATCTCTGTTGAAGTACCAACTGGGAATCAGAATCTCAAGATATATAAGAACCCTATGCCTGATCATAAAAAAGGGAAGAACAATGGAAAAGCTAAGGATTACAAAAATGTGCAACATATCTATTCAAATTTGGTCGCATCCTATCATAGCATTATTACATTTGTCACCATCAATGGACCTAGTGTCGAGTGTGGATTCACCACACAACATGGGGTGATCCCACAAAGCTGGTTTACAATTTATGAGAGGAACTCATTTTTGCTAAAATCACATATTTTTTGAAAATATAATGATTTAAGCCTTAAAAAGTTCCATTTTAAGGATTCTAATCGAAGAGGGTTTGATAGAACCACCTTAGAGCAAACCCTCTTAGATAGAACCTCGCTAGTTTTAAACCATACCTATAAATGAGTCTCCTTTACACCTATCAAAATGCTGATAAAAAATCACTTTTGATTTACCTTTTGTGGGATCAAATGAATTCATTTAAAATTTATTTCAAATGATTATGGTAGTCCTCAAAATGAGCTATCCAA